>PVJH01044137.1:0-13187 GCA_004026705.1 Nesogale talazaci | reverse complement strand
TGTACAGTGTCCTCCTTACCTGTCAGATCACAGAGTAAAGATTTTATATCTTGGACAGCCTATATAATAGGATCACGACAAGTCAGAGAAATTTAAGTGAGAGCTGTCATCCTTACCAAGCTTGGTATTGAGGTTTTGTTATAATTGGAGAAACTGAGGCCCAGAGAGGTGACGTGCTTGACTGAGATCACGCCACTCGTAAAGGGCAGAGCCAGAACTTAAAACTAGGTGGGGGGCTGAGCCCCGGTGGCGTAGTGGTTGTGCAACGGGACTGCAGCCCACTGGGACGGAGGTTCAATTCCAGCAGTGGGGCTGGGCCTCCTACTCCCACCGCCGGAGAGCAGTGATGTCAAAAAACAAAAAATAAAAAACAACTATGTGGGAGCTTAGTGGGTTAAGTGTTGGGCGACTAACCTGAAGCTCAGCAGTTCGAGACCACCAACTGCTCCACAGGACAAAGATGAGGCCTACTCCCATAGGGAGGTGCCGTTTCAGCAGCCCACGGAGACAGCCACCCTCTGCTATAGGGTTCCTATGCGTCACAATGGGCTCACTGGCAGTGAGCTCAGAAGGGTTCCATGGGGTCTGGTATGGGAGCAGGTCCCAGGGGGTGGGATGGGGGGGGTGGCGGCACTCTGAGGGACCGCATTTGATGACAGCAGCTCTGGTAACACGGCTGCACACATGGCCACCGTAAGCTGTAACAGGCGCTATGGCAACCACCAACAGTGTTTTCTTGGGTGGCTTCCCTCATTCCAGGTCAGGGGACAGCCCCAGCCCCCACCCACCCCCTGCTTCCCCCTCCAGTCCCACCTAAACACCTTTCCTTTACCAGCATTAGGGAAATTCCCAGGGGAAAGAGTGGGGAATTCCTAGGATCATGAATATTCCCAAGTACTAGAAAAGCCTTAGCCTTTTGCTTGGCATGTTTCTGAATGAGACAGATGCCCCTGGCCTGGTGCAGAGAGTGATACCTTCTTGAAGCAGTATCAGGGGTAAGAGATAAACATCTTTGGGGGACCCCTGTGGGGTTGGAGTGAATCATTGGCACATCCCCGGACCCCTGGTCTTTGGCCTGGAAGCCCCCCTTGTGGCTCTTGCTGACCACCTCCCCAGGCAGAGCTTGGGCCTGTTGCGAGGGCCGCGAGGACGGGGAGGAGTGGAGGCTCAGCAGGTTTGACTGCTGAACATCGCTGAGCATTTGCTTCCACCTAGTGGTCTCTCCCGGTCCAGCTAGGAACAGGGCAGCTCCAGACCGGCAGAGGGGGTGCCCTTTCCAGGTTCAGTGTTTCCTGAGCATCTACTTGGTGCAAGGCATCCCAACCAAGAGGTCGTGGGTTTGAACCTACCCAGCGCTACCTCAGAAGAAAGAGCTGCCCTGAAATCCTGTGGGGCACAGTTCTATCCGACGCACAGGAGCCAGGAGCCAGGATTGACTTGACCGTGGTTGGTTTTTGAAAAGCTTGGTGCAAAGCATGGAGGGAGGAGCACTAGGGTGTGTGTGTGTGTGTGTGTGTGTGTGTGTGTGTGTGTGTGTGTGTGTGTGTGTGAAGGGGACTGTGGGGGTCTCGTCCAACGGGACCCTCATGTGGGGACCTTAGGGAGCGACGAAATGGATGAAGAAAAGACACAGAGACATGGAGCAAGACAACTGCTGATCAAACTCCGTTTATTCAAGGCTCAGCCAGCAGTATATATCTCCGAGCATGAGAGGGAGTAGAAGGCACATATTCCATTCCAAATATGGTGTGCTTTTAAACCAATGAACGTTCGGTGTAACACCTAATGGCAGTAAAGGTCCATTACTTCAGGCTATCAGGGAACTGCAGCCGCCAGGGGTCTCAGGGCGGCTGATACAATCAGGAAACTGCTAAGTTTGGCTACGTCCATAATCCTGGCCTGGGTGGCCACCAGCCCCCAACAGGAGACAAGAACAGCGATTAGACTCACAGTGTGCCATCTGCCGGCTAGGTGTACACATGGTGTCTATACACTTAACTGTGGAGCCCGGGCCATTTAAGGACACAGATGGAATTGCAGAGTAACCCAGGGACAGAGGACTCAGGTACAGCAGCAGAAGGAAACCCTGCCCGGCTTGCACAACTGTGCTTCTGCACGAGTTCATCCTTGAAGCCCCTGTGCCCGTCTGTCTTGTTGGGGCTCCTCCTCTTCTTCGCTCCCCGGAAGGGGCTAAAGAAAAAGGAAAACCATTTTCTAAATTTGGCGCACAGTAATGATTGCATTTTCCTTTTCACGCTGGGCACATCTGGGTGTCTTTCTCAGACCTCACTAAGAACACGTCAGCAGGAATCATGATGCAAACTCCTCTTCAGCTCGGGCATAGACCCTTGGGTTTGTAGCATGCTTTTTGCAGCCACCCTTGCCTCCCTGGGAGTCCCAGCAACACAGTGGTAATGAGTTAGACTGCGATCCGCAAGGTCAGGAGATAAAAACCACCGGCCGACCCTCTGGATGGCTTCTTCCGCTCCCATAACCATTACAGTCAGGGAGCCCACAAGGGCACTTCTGCACTGTCCTACAGGGTCTTTCTGGGTGGGCGGGCTCGACGGCAGTGAGTTTGGTGGTAGTTTTCCCTCTTATATCCTCTGGTCTCCGTCGTGGTTCAACGGGTCATGAAGATGCAGCCTCGATGGAAAGAGAGGGTCACTTTAAAGTGTTACTTCTAGACACAGACACTCCTACAGGAATATGGAGGGCCCACCAACCAGCACCTCAGACAAGCAAAGGAAATGAGTCCCAACTGCCCTGTAAGCACTCTTTATTTTGACTAATTCTGACCAGAAGAAAAAACGTTTACAACTCCCAGGTGCATTTTTTAACTTATGTTTATTATTAAGCTTTTGCATTAGTACCCAAATTTGAATGTACACCTTATTTTAAAGCTTTTGCCTATTTTGACATTTTGATTTGTTTTCAATTATTCCCATATATTTGCAGAGTAGAACCAAATTGTCTTTGTTTTTTTTTTGTTTGTTTGTTTGTTTTTTTGGCATCACTGCCCTCAGGTGGTGGAAGTAGGAGGCCCAGCCTTTGCTCCATGGAGCTGGAATTGAACCTCCATCCCAGTGGGCCGCAGTCCCGCGCACAACCACTCCGCCACCAGGGTTCAGCCCTAGAACCAAATTTTAAAAGTGACATGTTAAATAAGCAGGAGAAGAGGGGGAAAAAATGGGGAGCTGATATCAGAAGCTCAAGTGGGAAGAGAATGCTTTGAAAATGATGATGGCGGGTTGAGCCCCGGTGGCGTAGTGGTTGTGCGCGGGACTGCGGCCCACTGGGACGGAGGTTTAATTCCAGCAGTGGGGCTGGGTCTCCTACTCCCACCGCCGGAGAGCAGTGATGCCCCCCCCAAAAAAAATAAATAAAAAAGAAAATGATGATGGTAGCAGTGTGCCAACGTGCTTGACACACTGGAGGGATGTATGGATTGTGATGAGATGTAAGAGCCCCCAGTGAACGTATTTAAAAAACAAACAAAGATGTCATTGTGAAGACTATTACGTGCATGGCCCAACTCGGGATGTTTTCAATCACACCATATGTATGGGAAAGGTGGACAAGGCATAAGGAAGAAGATTGAAGAGTTTGTGTCTCTGAATTATGGCACTGGTGAAGAATATTGCATACATCATGAACTACCAGAAGAATGACCAAGTCTGTGTTAGAAGACATACAGCCAGCTTGCTTCTTAGAAGCAATGGTGGTGAGAATTTTTGTGTCGCACTTTCAACCTATCAGGAGGAGTAATCTCTGGAAAAAGACATCCGACTTGATAAAGTAGTGAGTCAGGAAAAAGAGGACGCCTCTTGTCGCGGTGTGGACTCATAAGGTTGACTGAGGGCAACAGTTGGTTCAAGTACAGTCATGATTGCGGATAGGGCCAGGCAGAGTATGTGTATTCTGTTCTGCATGGATCCCCAGGAGTTAGAATCAACCTAGCAAGTCCTCTGCTATTTTGCTCCATGGTTTATTTTTAGTGAATCTTTTTTGTTATGATAGCAAAAGTATTCTGAGGTCCAGCAATCTTGAGTCTTGTATTTTGAAATCTACTTGTAAAATGCAATTATTTTAAAGTGTGCTAGTATTCCTCAAAATCTCACAAAGTGCATATTATTAACTGTATACATTTGGTGAATAAAATTAGACACATTGAGAAGAAATAAAACAAACAAAAACTGCAAGAAACATATTGTTGAGAATGAGGGGGGTTGGAGCAGAGACCCAAAGCCCATCTATAGACAGTTGGACATCCTTTTACAGAAGGGTCACAAGGAAGGGAGGAATCAACCAGGGTGTTTGATACAATCGGCATGTGGATTGTTATGAGGCTGTCAGAGTCCCTAATAAAATAATCCTTTAATAAAAATAATAAAAAGTGTCATATTTTTATAGCTATGTAAAATGAAATGGAAAGTTCACAGAAGTTAGAAAGGAAAGGATTTGTGAATTCCTAAGCACAATTCCAATATTGATTTCCTTTTTAAAATGTAATGCATCGAAGAGACTTCTTCCATTGAATGCTCAAGTGTGATGAGTGTCAACCACTGTAGTTCTATGTCTAGTGCGTATCACGAGTTTGTTCCAAATTCTTCAGCCATCTCTTCCTATAGTAGAACATGAAGAGTGGTGTAGAAAATGAAACCATTTTAGAATCTGAAATCATCCCTCAGCAGCTCCTGCCAATCACAGAAATACAAATCCTGCTTTGTAGAATACATTTTCTTCCAGGGATGTACGTTAATGGATGTCACGAGGCCAAGTGGCTGTCAACACCATGGTAAACCATTTGAACATTAGTGTCAAAAATTTCTGGATGGTAAGTACTCCAGATTCTGTAGGGTAAAAAGCTAATGGAGTAGCTTCTCTTTCTCCATTAGTGGTGGTGAGGGGCAGCCGTCACAATGGAATGGGTCCGTGGGGCAGTCGTGTAATTGAGGGGCAAATTAAAGAGACATGAGACAAGAGACAGCATTCAAGGGCTCCCCTCTTTTATGACTGGAACCAGAATGAGACCATATTTTATTCACGCACAGGCTTGTATATGTGTTGGGCAGCAAGCCACGGGAAGCACATCCATAACAGGGGGTGGGTTGGGGTGGAGGCTGTTGTACACGAGGCACATATACATGTACATGGTGGGGGTGAACTAGGGGTGCACATGAAGTAGGAAGCGGAGTCACCAGAGGCATACATGTGACAGGAAGGTACAAGGTGGGCAGACTTAGTCAAGATGGCAGCCTAACCTTAGGTGTCTTTGAACTCTTAACCGGGAAGCAATCGATGATCCTTATCAGAAGGGGGACCCTACTTAGAGGGGGACAGACAGTAGTGTCTGATTGCTTTTGATGGCTGACAACCTTCAGACAAGTAGCCTTTAAGCAGTTGACCTGCAAGTGTATAGTCCGTGACCATGTGTTAGCAAACATCATCTTAGATATGGCATTACGATGGAGGGGAATAACATTGAGGGGAATAACTTTTACTCAGGAGAATAAGATGTGTGACGCACCTCCAATCCACGAATATGAAGGTATCCTCCATGGGAGCCTTGACCTCCCAGATTCTTTAGCGTACGAATGCTGAGAGTTTGTCTGCAGACACTTTCTTCCCTGTTCTGCTTCCCACATTAGTTGTGCTGTATATGGTGTGGTTTGCAAATGATTCAACCCTAAGTCATTTCATCCTCCATTTGCTAGGAGTGAATCTGGCGACTAGCATAATTCAGAGGCTCGATACAGATAAAATGCTTCAATTCAGAGATTGTAAGTTGTCATCTTTAAACCAAACACATGGTTTTGGCTTAACATGAACGGAAACACAGACTAGTGAAGTATTCAGAAGCCATTTTGCAATGCATTGTTATCATGATAGTCATTGCTGCACATGGACTACCGTTGTGAGCAACAAATTATTTGTCAGGGTCCCCTCAGTCTGGAATTGGGGAACTTACTTAACTTGTTGCTCGGTTTCATTCCTCTTTATTAGATTACAGTATCAAACTATAGGAATACAGGAAAGGGAAACCCATCGCATATGTCTAAAGTGCATGTGATAACTACACTTAATAAGTGATAAAGTTCAACCCACTATTGTCAGTGGAGTAAATATAGCTTGGTATTTCAGTTTGTATCAATTACACTCCTGATTTTATATAGAGCTATATCTCCAACAGTAGGACAACCTATTGAGTAATTTATCACATTTACTAGTTTAAAAAACCATCCTATGAGAGCATGAAGGCTGAGGAGGCATGGGAGGGAGGGTTGGAGTTTACCCATTAGTATATATAGATTTGACAGAGGATATTTGTATTTGGAGGGGGGACATCACTGCCCTCTGGTGGGAGTGGGAGGCCCAGCTTTGCTCCTGGAGAGCTGCTGCTGGATTTGAATAGCCAAGTCAGTGGGCCGCAGTCCCATACTCAACCAATATACCACCGGGGCTCAGCCCTATATTTGTATATATGCATTTACCTTGTTGTGATCATAGTCATGAAGGTGGTGGAGCCAACAGGAGACAAAGTTATGGAAACATCTTAGACATAATCAAAGTCCCCAAGGAAAGGAGTGGCTGGGCCTGGAGCATCAGGATCATAGTCTGATTGCCATAACATAGTTGGGGGAGTAGTGACAGAGGTCTTCCAAGCTTGTGAATAGTCATCTAAGGTGCAAATATTGGTCCTTTTCCATCCTAAAGAAAGATGATTGAGGAGAGCTGAGAGACATATGGAAACAATCTAACCAGCGGCCTACTGGATCAAGCAAACATCAGTGTCAACAATCCTGAGATCAGAAGAACTAGATAGCTACCACCAACATCTGCTTTGTGAAGGAGCACGTGAGAGGTCCTGGATAGAGCGAGAGTAATATGTGAACCAGAAAAGAGAGCAGGTTTGCTAGCTCGACACAAGTGGGTGGGACCCCAAGACCACAGCCCTTAGTCACCTTTCAGGTCTGTAATTGACATCACTGTTGTGGAAGAATAGCAGCCGTTTATGAGCAAAGGGGTAACATCTGTCCAATGACAAAGTTCGGACAAATCCAGTTAGAAAAAAGGAGGGATGGAAACAGGAAGCCAGGAGAAAGCAAACTGACATTACCTTGAACAACTGCAATGAACGCAGACACAAAATGTATATGAATTACTGGATGTTAGATCTTCTCCTTAAACCTTCCCCTAATTCACAATAACAAGTGTGCCTTCAAAGTCATCTTGGTGAAGACATTGCAAATCAAATGCTTGGTTATTTATGTGAACTTTGCAAACTTGATTTGTGTAAGTACAGAGAGGCCAGTCCTCCTGACCACACCCCAACCCCATTAGCATCAAGTTGAGTTGGAATTATAGCCACCCTACATAGGGTTTCGGAGACTTTCCATTATGGGAACAGAGCGCTTCATTGGTCTCCCACGGATCAGCCACCCTTGTGGCTAACAGCCTGAGAATTAAGCTGCATTGCCACCAGGGGTCCTTAGTCCCATGGCCATGCTGTCAGTATAAGAGCATTTATTATAAAGGCACGGAACAGAAAACGTTAGAACATGATGAATATCCCCTTTTCGTACCATGTGCTGAGAATTTACTTAATCTCGTAGGCTATTCACACAGTAGGTTCTTGCCTGGAAGTAGCTGATATCTTTTTACCTACCTTTCAATCACCCTACACCTTCTTTGTTGTCTCTAACCTCAAGGTGGGCAATTCTTCCGGGCGTCTTTAGGCTGTGAGTTAGTACTAAAATATCTTTGTAGGGCTGAGCCCCGGTGGCGTGGTGGTTGTGCACAGGACTGCGGCCCACTGGGATGGAGGTTCAATTCCTGCTCACAGGAGCAAAGGCTGGGCCTCCTACTCCCACCACCAGGGCAGTGATGCCTAAAAAAAAAAAAAAACAACAACTTTGTAGTACATGTGGAGAAGTGCACACTGCATCGTCAAGCACACTCCCAGCATTGTACCCCCATATCCCAGATGCCTTAGAAAACACTGCTCAAGAGCAGGCCTGAAAAGAAGCTGCCGGAGGAGAGGCTGGAGACAGCCTGCACCACGCCTGCCCCGGAGTTATACTGATGCCGGCTCTATGGAATACAGCAGCATCGTCATCGGGTGAATCACGCTCTCCAAGATCCCCAAGTACGTTTAAAGATGCGCACAGGTCAGTCACAGGGCCCTGACATCATGTAAAAGACAATTTAGAAAAACCTGAGAACACAGAAAAAAAAAAAAATCACTGCCCAGGCCTGATGACCAAGCAGCTCATCCTCTGGAAGCATAAGAAAGAAGTGAGTGAGGGCATGTCCCCAGACACACTGCTGGCTGGGAGACCGACTGGGTCACCTTATACAACCCGAGTGTTGACGCCTCTGACTCCGGCCTGAGAAGAAGAGTGAAAGTGTACGAAGTTCCCGCATGTCTATTTTCCCTCTTGAACAACGTGGTTCTCCCCGATGAGGAGCAGCTGAGAAGTTAGGGCTGGCTTTGCCCTGGCCTATCATTTAAAGCTGGGTCTTTATGGAAATGCAGCTGTTCAGTTCTTACCTGAGAGCCAAGGTGACAGGTTCAGGAAAGATGGGGTGACACATCGGCACATACGGCCTTGTGATTGGAGGCAAAGGAAAACGCATGCTGTACCACGTTAACACCAGTTGATGCGTTTCCCTCACTCTTACATTCACACACCGCACCAAAGGATGCTCGGCTTTGTCCCCAAGGAGACTTAAAACGCCCTGGCAGGTGATGGTGATTCAAGAAAGGCCCGACTCATTCTCCTTACAACGTGTGGAAGCACAAATCGTTCAGCAACTTAGCTGTGCTTCCCCTCTCAGGGGAGTTTGTCACGGCATAGAAAGGACAAAGTGGGGCTGAGCCCCGGTGGTGTAAGTGGTTGAGTGCAGGACTGTGGCCCGCGGGCTTGGTGGTTCAAATCCAGCGGCGGCTCTCAGGAGCAGCACTGGGTAGCACCCACGACCACCAGAGGCAGTGATGCCCCAAACCAAACCAAAACAAAAAACAAGAAAGGACGAAGTGGGGGTCCTCAGCTTGACAGACAAAACCCTTCCTGGCTTCTGGTCAGCCGACGTCCTTGGGTCGCGGTCTCAACTTCCCCAGTCACCACTGGCCTCCCGGCAGTCATTCCAGCCAGGTGCCTGCTCACTCTCTCAGCTTGGCTTCCTGCCCACCCCCACTTCCCACCTCTCGACCTTCTCTGACTGGGCGAAGAATATCACCCACAGGGTGTGGCCCTTTCTGCAACCTTCACATGTGTCATTCAGTGGCATTCAATCTGTTCATCGTGTTTTTCAGATAGCACCATTTTCAGGTGTTTTTTTTTTTTTCATCACCCTTAACAGAACTCAATGTCCCCTAAGGCCCTAGGAACCTCTGATGAGCGCTGCTTTCTAGACACCGTCTTGATCACCTTGGGCCGCTCTAAGTGGATGGTTTTAACAAATGGAAATTTGTTCTCTGAATTCAAGGGTGCCAGCTCTAGGGGGTGCTCTGTGAGCTCTGGGGGAAGGCCTTTGGCTCCTTTCAACAGTCCCTGGAGACTCCCATCTTCCCCGGGTCCAGGAGGTTTTCAGCGCAGCAGCCCGGGGTCCAAAGGACTTGCTCCACTCCCAGCTGTTCTTCCCTGGAAGTATTAAGTCCCCCTTTCTCTTCTGCTGCTTCTGTCTGCTTCCCTCTCTTAAACAAGAAAAGGTGACGGAAGCCTCACTACAGGGAAACTCTGCTGCACCAGACCAGTGACCTGAATGGGGGTGTTCTATCCCAATGGGGGTGTAATCCCCTCACTGTTGTTTGGCTGATGGATCCCACCACAGGCGATGATTGCACAACTGTCAAATTGTATCATTACTTAACCGCCATCCCTGAGACCGGTGTTGGAGTCCACTTGACGTATTTGGGCTGGTGGGGGGTAAGGCAGGGAGGGTGTTGTAATTCAATTCCTGGCACTCAGCACAGTGCCTCCAAGTTCATCTGCGGTGAGGCACGTGTTGGGACCCTCTCCAGGCCTTTATCAGTCATACGGTCTGTCTGGAGCCTCAGCCCTCTCCCTATTTTCCAGGGTCCATTTGAATGCCACTTCCTCGCCTGGCAGGCCTTCCAGAGTGTCTGGCCTCCTCCCCTTGTCCCTCACAGCAGTCACCACCCGGAATGGTAATGACTTATTTACGTTTCTCTTTCTGCCTCGAGGCAGCACTGGGCTGTATGTATTCGTTCTTATATGGGGCATGTAGCACGCAGCAGATGCTCACTGAATATTCGTCATTGCAAATGTCCACTTCTCCCCCATCCAGGTCAGAATATTCTGATTGACATGCTTGCCGTGGGGAGGTGACACGGGCAGGAGACGGCTCTTTCTGGTCAGAAGAAGCCTCCTGCACAGACTCGGGCACTCCATCTGGGTCCCAGGCTTGGCTCTGCCACAGATGAGGCATGTGGCAAGTGACAAACCCCTTGGCATCCGGATTCCCATAACCTACCACTTACCTCCTGAACCCCACCCTCTGAGCTGCCTTGCTGGCTGGCTGAGCAGGAAGACAGGTGGGCACTGGGCCCTGATGACCAGCTGTGGGCATAGGTGCTGTCTTGTGTGGGAGACACCGGGGTCTCCATTTCAGTCAGTCCCTGTCTCACGGTCTGACCCCCATCAGTGGCCGCTGAGTGGATGCTCATTCGTGACATCCCCAGTGTGTCAGATCAGAATAAGGCTCCCCAGGGCTCCTGAGGGTTGAGTGTTCAGAAGCGTGTTGCCAGGCCTTTCTGCAGAGGCACCTCTAGGTGGGCCTCACACCACCAACCTTACGGTCGAGCGGCAGAGGCATTGGCCAGGCAAGCCAGGACTGCCCTCTGTGGCTCCAGGGCTTGGTGCTGGCGGCCTGCGTGGGCTCCCAGGGCTGCGTCCTGGACAGTGAGATCACTGAGGGCCGCAAAGAGTGCTCTGTGTCCAGCAGAGGGCCCTGCCCAGCCTGTGACTGGCAGGGTGGGAGGGAGCACAGAGTCCACTGGAGTAGGCAAGCAATGCAGACGCCCAACTGGAGGCGGACCAACAGGCCAGCTGCCGCTCGTGCTGCTGCCCAGTGCTCAGGCCCCTGCCCTCACCTGCTCTCTCTGGGGCAGCTGCCTCCTGCTCCAGTGGCCATGCGGTGGCTGTGGGCTCTGGCCGTCTCTCTGGCTGCAGCCTCCGCAGTGGGGCTGCCGACTCACCAGGGCCCAGTCCGGGAGCAACCGGGCCGATCTAAGAGGGGCACTGAGGACGAGGAGGCCAGGGGGGTGCAGCAGTATGTGCCCGAGGAGTGGGTGGAGTACCCCCGGCCCATTCACCCCATCGGCCTGCAGCCCACTAAGCTCCTGGTGGCCCCCAGCCCCCATCCAGACAAGGATGGGCCCCCCCCGGGCAGCGGGCAGGAGCCGAGGACCAATCTGACAGGGACGCCGGGACGGAGGCTGCAGGTCCCCAACCCCCTGTACCCGGTGACGGAGCGCTCCTACACTGCCTATGCCACCATGCTCCTGGCCCTGGTGGTGTTTGCAGTGGGCATCGTGGGCAACCTGGCGGTCATGTGCATCGTGTGGCACAGCTACTACCTAAAGAGCGCCTGGAACTCCATCCTGGCCAGCCTGGCCCTCTGGGACTTCCTGGTCCTCTTCTTCTGCCTGCCCGTCATCATCTTCCACGAGATCACCAAGCAGAGGCTGCTGGGCGATGTGTCCTGCCGGGCTGTGCCTTTCATGGAGGTGAGGGGGTGTCAGCCTCCACCGGGGAACCTCAGGCTGGGCTGGGGGAAGTACTGGGGACCCGGGGCTGTGCACATTCTGGGTTCTGTACCGTTTCCTCCAACTAGGGGGAAGCTCTGGCATGGGCAGGTCAGCGGAATGCCAGTCAGGCAGGGAGAAAGAGTTCCGGGGCTGCGGTGCAGGCTGCTCCCCTGCTCCGGCAGCAGCCCCAGGTGGGATCTCCCCTCTTAGGCCATTCCCTGTCTCACCCCTCACTCCTCACCCATCCTCCTGAGACTGATCCTCTCCCGTCTCACTCTTCACCAGTCCCCCACCCCCCGACCGTTGTGCAGTTTGTTCTGGGTCCCTTTCTTCCCGACAGCATGCCCACTGCTGTTGCCCAGCCTGCCGTTCTGATCTGCTTTACCCATGGACCTCCCATGGGCAGCACCTGAGGGAGCTCTCAGTTCTTCCAGTCAGGAAACCCTCCTCCTCCGCTTTATCACCAGCCCCACAAGCCTCTCCCAAAGGCTCTGGGCACTGGGGCTAGTAGGGGGGAGGGGAATGATCCAGTCCCGGCTATCACTGTCCTGGGTGTCACCAAATCTGTCACACTGTGACTCTGATTTCTTTACTTCCGGATGAGAGAGGTTGATCAGATGGCCTCTTCCAGCTGGGTCATTCTGTGACTCTCGTGTAGATAGCTGTGCCCAGGCCTCATGGGAATGTGTATATGAAGGCACTACTCCTTCCATGGGTGCGCCTGGGTGGGTGGATGGCAGAGAGACCTCTGACGGAAGGCACGGCCAAAATGTGTGTGTGTGTGTGTGTGTGTGTGTGTGTGTGTGTGTCACTCAGCAAAGCCACGGCACCTCTAGAAGAATGCATGCATAATAAGGTGGCAAGTTTACCTATTTTGGGCTGGGTGAGTGCAGGTGACTCGTGGTGAGGTAGGTGAGCTGCTGCGGGGAGCAGGCATCAGGACCTCTGACTCCCTCCCAGCTCTGTCCCCAGCACCCTGTCTCTGAGCAGCAGTCTCAGATCTGAGCACTCTCTGAGGCTCGGAGCCCTCCCCGGACAGTCCCAGCCCAGACAGGTAGCCTCGGAGGGCTCAAAGTCAGTGGACCCTAACAGTGGGGACTGCTGTAGTGCCTGGTCTCGGCCAGGTCAGAGGGCAAGTAAAGGGGCTTCAGTAAATTCATAGGGAATTCTGTTATCTCTTGTGATTTAGTTTTTAGTTCAGTTAACTTTTTAATTCTCCTATTGGGAGCTATTACACGTACCATAGTTCATTCCACAGGTCACCTCAACCAGCATTGTGCTCCCTTATCTTTTAAAAAAATTAAAAAAAATTTTAGGCATCACTGCCCTCAGGTGGTGGGAGTAGGAGGCCCAGCCTTTGCTCCCGGGAGCCAGAATTGAACCTCCGTCCCAGTGGGCCGCAGTCGCGCGC
>PVJH01044136.1:0-13202 GCA_004026705.1 Nesogale talazaci | reverse complement strand
TCCACTCATGGAGTGTTTGCTTAGTCAAACACGTTGCGTCCCCGGGTGTACGGCGGGTCGCCAGCCACGCACTCATAGTACACAGCAGCGAGCCTGGCACCGGGCTTCAAAGAGTGAGCGCACAGTCTTATTTTTCATCCTCACCACCCCAGCTGCTGGGTCATTCTACAGATAACCTAACCACGCCTCCGAACACTTAGGGAGCACGCTCAGGACCGGGGGCTCACGCTGGAGCTGCCACGCCGGGCACACTCGGAGCGGCAGGGCTGGCTGACGCGCTGTCCTGCTCTTTTAATGACTTGCTCAGGGGGCCTTCCTCAGGCGAGTGCTGGGGTCTCCAGCACACAAGAAGACGCTGCGGGCGCAAAGGAGGAGACTACCAGGATGCTTCTATTGTCGCAGAGAGAGAGAGAAATCAGACTGTATTCAGGGCGCACGTAAGCAGCAGCGGGGACACTCCCACGCTGGGTCTGGGTGTTGGCCTGTCACATTGCATAGGGCAGGTGATGGGTACTGGGCGAAGAGCTCCCTCCAATCCCCCAACCGTTGACAGGACTCACCATTGACTCTTAGGGCCTGTCCTGCATCCACTTATATGAAATAATGGATTACTTTACCCAGCACACTTATTTAAACCTTCATGAAGACACAGGTGCCTTATAAGATCAGTGTGGAGACATCCACAATTAGGGGGAAAGACGAGACACACGTGAACGACAAGGAGGAGCTGAAGCCTCTGGCCCCAGGCACCGTCTTCTGCAGCCAGATCAGAGGGCAAGACACAGCGCCACCTGTTAGCAAACACTGAGCGAGAACTCAGCCGTTTAACAAGTGTTAGAAAAGAACCATCTGGAAGCAGATGCAGGTTGGGAAATGCTTCTGTTGTGATGGAAGTGTAATTTTCAAAAGTGGCAGTGAGGATCCTTGGGCAAACTCTTCCATCTGTTCATCCAGCAATTTGAAAATAGATTCTGACCTGTTTAGAAATTTTCCAGGGGAAGAATCCCACTGACCTGGTGCCACAGAAGTTATGTATTGGGCGGCCAGCAGGAAGGTCAGCAGTTCGAAACCACCAATCTTCTGAAGGGGGAAAAAGATGGGGCTTTCTAATCGTGTGTGGAGTTGGTCCCAGGAATGCCCAGGGGCCGCCGTTTTACCCTGCCCTAGAAGGTCACTATGAGTGGGCCACAACTCAATGGCAGTGAGTTTTTTTGAGGGCGACCTCGAGCTTATTTGTTAAAATCGTAAACCACCACCTTCTGAATAGCTTGTAAGAACAACTGTTCGGGCTGAGCCCCGGTGGCGTAGTGGTTGTGCGCGGGACTGCGGACCACTGGGACGGAGGTTCAATTCCAGCAGTGGGGCTGGGCCTCCTACCCCCACCACCGGAGAGCAGTGATGCCCACCCCCCCAAAAAAAAAAAACTAAAAAAAAAAAAAAAGAACAACTGTTCAAAGGGTAAGGAAACACACCAACTGAATTCCAACAAGAACAATTTAACACGGAGCATACTCGTGACATTTGAATCCTGGTGATGGCAGACTATTGGATAACCCTCTCTTGGAATAAGTACAGCCTCGGTGTCTCCGAGTGAGGACGTCGAGATCACGCACTGTGACCCTGTGATCAGCAGGGATGGGTTCCGAGAAAGGGACGTGGTGCTTGGTAAAGTAGAGGATGACCCGCCTGGAGAGGGGTTGCCCCAGCAACCGCAATACTCGGTCACACGCAGCAGCAAGGTGAGACTGGCGCAAGCCCGGGAGGGGTCCCCAGTGGCCCTGCGGGTCTGACAGCACCCCACAACAAGCACTCCAGATGACGGCAGACAGGAGCCCGGGTGCTGCTGTGGGTCCACGTCCGGCTGCTGGGGTGACGTGAAGTGACTGGGCATGGCTCTTCGATCCCTCGTCTTTGTAACTCTCTCCAAATAATTGGGTGGGAACATACAGAGAGGGTGTGTGAAACTTTCCCATGGAGATTGGTCAATGGTGCCATTCTACTGGGTATACAGAGAACCATCTCGGTACCAGCAGTGGGAAGAATCACCGAGCCATCAGGAAGAAGAGCCACGAGTAGTGGAGCACCGCGCCCCCCCACCCCAAGACATCTGTGCAGAGAAGTGGCAACGGCAGCCGGGCAGGAGCAGTTAAAACCACGAGAAAAAGCACCTAGTAAAATTGAGGGCCTATGGACTCGAGGTTGGCTTGGAGTGGGGTGCCCTCTGGGCATTTCTCTGTGCTAAAGGAGCTGTGTACACTTGTCTGAGTAGGGCAGAGGTCAAACGACTATAAGGTCGAGAGGTCAAAGACCAGAGAGAGGCGTACCTGAGGGAATGGTGGACAAGAGGTGCTAAGGACAAAAGGACTGTATCCGTAACATTTCGAATCCTGGCTTGTAACCCGTTAGCTTCCCTAGTAAACCCTCTCATCACGGATACTGTCTTGGCCTGTGAGTCCTGTGTGGCCACTGAAACGGACTCTCTAACCCAGCAGAGAAGTAGAGAGCTGTGGGAGGGACAGTTAGTGTCGAAATAGAATAAAGAAGGTTGGGGTGGTGGTGGTGATGGTAATATCTGCAAATCTGACCTCTGCCTCAGAAACTGGCCTTGCGCTGATGTGGAGTCCGATTCTCTTTGTCCTTTGTAAAGTCAGAGGAGATGTGGCCTCAGTGTCACAGCAAAGGCCGTGACTCAAGCCCACCGAGCTGCTCCATGGCAGGGAGAGGTGGCTGTCTGCGCCTGTGAAGATTCCCCTACCTCTTTTAACAGGGACCCAACTAGAGCTAAGACTCGGAAGGCTTCATTGTGCGTGTACATAAACTCATGTTCTTAGCGGTGCCAGCATTTGAAGTGGACCCTTCAGCCTTTCATCACAACAAATGGAAGAGTATCAAGAAGATTAAAGACACTGATACAATGGCGGGGGGAGGGTGAGATTTAGTTTCGGGGGTTGCCAGGAGTGGGTTTGGGGTTATTATCGTAGGCATAATAGTAAGAGCCAAAGTATACTGAGTGCTTTCAAGACACTAGGCAATCTCTCACTAAACCGCCCAGTGATCACTCTCACTCTAATGACAAAGCAGACGCTGACACTCAATAACTGACCCTGGGTCACACAGCAAGAAGATGGCACGAGGGAGACTTGAAATTAGACCCGTGGCTCCTCAGTGCAGATTCTTGGGCCACTGTACCATACTCCATCTGTAGCCAGGCGTGGGGTGAAAAAGGCTATGGAGAACTCGCAGATTCTTTCGAAGACTATGGGCCGCTGTCTACTCAGGAATGGGCAGCCATCGGAGTGGCTGAACGCCTTCCTTTGAGAGGAAGACCCCGGAGGAGATGCAAGTGGGAGCCATGTACAATTTAAACGGGTGGGACCGTCACCCTAGCAGCGGCAGCAAGCCTCCCACCGGAAACCCCTGCTTCTGTGACCATTGTGTCCTGTCGTGGTTCTATTAAGAAGGCAGCAAGGGAATTGTGATTTGTGCTCAGACCCAGGCCATATTTTTAAAGAGGAGCCTAGTCCTGGGTCAGAAGAAATTAACAGGAAGAGGAAGCGAGGTCAACAGGGACAGGGACGAGGATCTGGGCACGTTCCTTCTCCCTGGCCCTCCAGCATTCCTCTGCCGTTCTCTGGGTCGGAGAAGTCACAATGATGGTGGAAGGCCTCCTGGGTGTTAGTTCAGGTTCCCAAGGAGATCGCCGCACATAATCCTTTCTCCTTCCTCTAAATGGTCCTGATGGTCTCTGGGGAGCCCTGAAGATGTTGAGGTTACGTGCTAAGACTGCGATCTGCACAGTCGGCAGTTCTAAACCACCGGCAGCTCTGGGGAGAAAGACCGGGCTTTCTATTCCTGTCAGAGTTACAGCCTGGGAAACCCAGAGTCAGCACGGACTCCATGGCAGAGGGTTTGGAAGCCCTGGTGATCACACCATGGTCTGCCCACAAGGTAGGCAGGTTGAAACCACCAGCTGCTCCTACTGAGAAAGATGGGGCTCAGGTCGGAAACCCACAGGGCAGTTCTCCCCTGTCTTCCAGGGTTGCCGAGTCGGCCTTCACTTGCCGGTATGGAGCTCTGGTGACTTAATCAGTTATAGATTTGAGCGGCTAACAAGGTCAGGGGTTTGCACCCAGCACTACCTCTGAGAAAGAACTCGAAGGCTGTCTGTTCCTGGGGTGACTTAAAGTCTGGAAAGCCCAAAGGGTCAAGTTCTACTCTGACCTGTAAGGCAGCCATGAGCTGGAGTGGCTGTGGGGAATGGTCTCTGTCAAGCATTTGGTGTCCTTGCTTCTCTCACTGCCATCTAACTTTCATGCTTTTCTACGCGACCGCTGGGCGCCACGACATGGGGCCGAGCAGAATTGTTCCACAGGGGTTTCCTGGCATCGTCTGCACGGCAGCAGATACGTCTTTTATTACCTGAAGAGCTCCTGGTGGGATTGGACTGCTGACTTCCCGTTAATGGCCCGGCACACTCAACCACGGCACCACTAGGTTCCTTCAAGGGTGTACTTCTCTATACTCCTCAGCCGGCTTAGCATGACTTCCTGCAAGCATTCACGTGTACACACCCCTGCTTCTGTGAACATGGTGTCCTGTCGCGGCTCTATTAAGAAGGCAGCAAGGGAATTGTGATTTGTGCTCAGACCCAGGCTGCTCCCCATGAGGTCCGTGGTTTAAAACCACCAGGCTCTCACAGGAGAAAGATGAGGATTTTCCCTTCTGTGCAGATTTCCAGCTTTGTGAAATCTACTGGGGCAGTTGTACTCTGTCCTGGAGCGTCACGATGAGTCAGAATCGATTTGATGGCAGTGAGGTGTTTATCTTTAAAAAACAAACAAACAAACAAACAAACAAACCAAGTCAAACTCACTGCCATTGAGTCAATTTTGATTCAAAGGGACCCAGTAAGACAGAGTACAACTGTGATTTTGATGTGGTTTTTCTTTTGAGAGTATAAATCTTTATAGGCACAGAAAGTCGTGAAATCAGTTGTGCACTGGGCAAATCTACACTGCAAAGACGTCACTTTGAGGAGGGAGGTGCCCTTGACCCCAGCCATAGTATTTTAAATCACTTTGTATGCTTGAGAGCTGGGTAATGAATACAGAGGACGGAGGAATGGATGGATCTGAAGGATGGCATTCTTGGTGGGGGATATGGACTATACTACAGATGGCCAGAAAAAGCAACATATCTGTCTCGGAAGACGTGTAATCAAAGTGCTTCTTGAAGGGAGAATGGCAAACATCGATGCCTGCACGTTGGACATCTTATCAGGAGGGACCAGTGCCTGGAGAAAGACGAAAGGCCTGAGCCAAGTAAAGCGTCGGCAGAAAAAGAGGGTGCTGGGCAAGACGGATGAACAAGCTGAACTCGACCATGATCGTGAGCACGGTGCCGGGCCAGGCGGGGTTCACATCTGCAGAATTGTTCAAAGCTATTCTGCAGAATAGTTCAAAACCCACCAGCTACTCCTTGCGGGAAAGGTGCTCCCAGAGAGACTAGCACTCTCAGAGACCCCATGGGGCACTGTGAGGTGGAATGGGCTCAAAGAGCAGGAGGTCTGGGGTTGTGTTTTTTAAATGGAGCTCTGGTAGCACAGTGGCTAAAGCGCTCTGGCTGCTATCCAGAGGTGTGTGTGTGGGGGGGCAGGTGGGCGGAGGGCTTGAACAAATCAGGCTTTGAACTCACCCGCCCTCCTGGTCTCTTCAGAAGACGGTGGCAGCCTGCTTCTGTGAAGATGACGGCCTTAGGAAGCTTATGAGGCCGTTCTACTATGAGCAGGAAGTGACTGGACAGGCAGGGGTTTGGTCTGATTTGGGAGTAAACTTAAGAGGTATAATTGTACATTTCAATTTCAGTGTGCTTAAGAGAGTCGGCAGCAGGCGGGCGACATCCAGTACTGGAGTGCAGCACAGATTCAAGCACGGACGGCTAGTCTTGCTCAAGGAGGGCACACCTCCAGATGATTTCACCGCTCCATACTCAGTGCCCGTATTTGTCAAGTGGAGAGGAGCGGAGGGTCTGGGTTAGGGTAAGCAAACTAGCTGTGGGGTCCCTTTGAACTGAAAACAAAACAAAACAAAACACGCCTTGACATCCAATCTGCTCAGAGAGGATTGTTCCCAGAGACCCATTTTTTTTTTTTTTTTGGCAAGGATAAATACAAACTATTTTCTGACAAATGGGGCTTGGCCATCACCAACTGTTTGGTCTCAAGACAATTTTGTGAGCAGGTCGGCAGGTCAACTCTCACTGCCAGGCGATGATGCCTGGCTCATCAGTGACCTCACCCTCACCGGGCAGAGGAGAGCTGCCCCCGGGGGGTTCCCAAGAGTGTTAACTCTTTAGGGAGTAAGAAAGACCCACGTTTCTCCCACAGAGTTAGAAAGACCCACGTTTCTCCCACAGAGTGGCTGGTGGTTTCCGACTGCTGACCTGACACTTGGCAACCCAATTAATTATCACTCCATCACGTGGGCTCCTCTTTTAGGGAAATACTACAAGTTTACATAAATTGCATCCTCATTGTGTAACAGCTACAAAGTGTCTTCAAGTGGGGTGGTGGGGGGTGGCGGAGGGAGAAGAGCTCTTTTTGAAAGACCTCTCCAAAGCGAAGGGATGCCGCCTCAGAGTGAATTTAACGGGACCACCGTTGGTATTTAGATGCGACACAACCAGTGGGGGCAATGTCCAACTTCTAGGATGGGTGGAAGGGGCCTGAAAGGGTGAAGAAGCATGGCACAGGCGTTCAGAATCAGTACACACCTGGAAGGGCGTGCTGGGAGCCCCTGCAATATTTCTCCCCCCCCTCCCCCGTTGGCCAGCAGATAGCAACAGTGCTTTGTTGCTGGGCACAATGGATATACCACAATTCTACAAGGATTTATGGAAGGCCTCCCATCCGTCTAGCACGGGCTTGTACAATAACTGCTTTCTTTGGCCACCTAACAGCCCCTCTTTATCATTGTAGGACGGGAGGCATTGCAGGAGGGGAGGGATGGGGGGCGACGTCAGGCAAAGCGGTGGCTGAAGTTTTCAAATAAAATCATTCCAAGTGACTGGGCCCCCTCGCGGAAATCCTTTTATTGATGACAACGCAGCCCTGAGAGACGGCGACGGTCTCGGCTTACCCAAGGTCACTGGGCTAGCCCGTCCCCTGCTAGCCCAACGACAATTTCCTTCCCTCTTCCCACGCTCCAAGTAAAACAGGGGAACCACCCAAAATGAGCAAAACCAAATCACGCCATCGAATCTCCTTCATTGCTTAAACACACACACACATACACATACACACACCCCGTTTGGCAGAAAGAGCGTACACAGGGGGGTATAGACAAGCGCGAATCGATCAAATCACTCGGCTTATTAATCGCCGTTCGCCAGCGGGTTGGGGGGAAACCAGGTGGCCTGAGAACCCAGAAGCTGCCACCTCCAAACGTGTGCACTTCGCGGCCTTTCACATCGCACACCTTGAGGTCCCCAAGGACCCCCGAAATGAAAAAGGCCCTCAAAAAAAAAACCACCCCAAAACAAACCCAAACCTCTCACCCGACTCAGAGCAAGCGTCAAAGGCAGAAAACCGGGGTCGTGGGCGACCCTGGGATCAGAAACGTCACCCGCCCGGGGCGACACTGCGGGCCGGGCACCCCGGGTCTCCGCGGCAGCCCACTGCCGTCTGGCCGGCGGACCCCTCGCCCTCCCCGGGGCGCGGCCACAGTCGGGGGCAGGGGCGCGGCCACGCATCCCCCCCCGCCCGGAGGGACCCCGGGGTCGGGCCGCGGAGCTCCCCGCGCGCGCCCAGCCCTGCGCCCCCGCCCGCCCTCCGCCGAGGCCGGAGCCGTCTCACCGTGAGGCCCGGGGGCGGCCGGGGGCGCTGCGCCAGAAAGGGGTGCTGACGCCGGGGTGCTGGCCGGCCGAAGGGCGCTGGACGCGGACCTGGGCCCTCCGGACGCCTCGACACAGACACAATGAGTCACAAAGACCGGAAGTGTGTCAGCACCTCGCCTTCCGGGCCTGCGCCGCGCTTCCGGGGCCTCTCTAGGAACGCGGGCGGACTGCGCGTCTCGGTTCCCGGCACCTTCGCGGCGGCCAGGCTGCTTGCGGCTCTGCCAGAGGGGGAGGTGGGGGAGGTGGGGGAGGTGGGGGAGGTGGGGAGGGGGTCCAGGTTTTCCTGGATCCAAACAGGCGCTCCCGTGCTGGCACCGGCCCTCACGATCATGCGATCGCTCCTGTCTCCCATCTCTGGCCAACCTTGTAACAATGAGTTATTTTTTTAAAATTATTATTATTATTTTTTTGTGGGCATCACTGTCCTGGTGGGAGCAGGAGGCCCAGCCTTGCTCCTGGAGAGCTGTTGCTGGATTTGAACCGCCAACCCTGTGGGCCGCAGTCCGGCACTCAACCACTGCGCCACCGGGGGCTCAGCCCCCATGACAGTTATCACCAGGCAGTACGGAACCATGCTTAGTAATTGTACGTCTGGGCCAGAGAAACCCAAACAAGCCTGCAGAGAGAGGGAGATCAAAGCGAAGCCGCGGTGCTGCCCCGCTTCTGAGTGGGTGGCCTTTTCAAATCCTTGGTCTGCGGGCGGAGGGCGTCAGATACTTAGACGGCTCGAGGTCTTGCCGATGTGGTGCATGCTATGGCAGCAGTCTGAGGGCATTTCTCTGAGGAGGAACAAGCACGTTTGCTTTCACCCCTGCAACCATTATGGTCTTTACGCCAAATCCCTGGATTTAGTCCGGAATAACTTTCCACCTTCTTGGAGAGTGTGCACTCAGCCATCTAGGCGAGGCGTCAACTTAGCCCACGTGGAAGAAGCACACCAGCTCCCGTGATCCAAAGACGACAATAACGAAACGCAACAGTATCCTGAACAGGGAACAGTATCCGGAATTGCAAACACTCAGTTTGTTGAAGGCTCAGGAGGACAGTGGGAGCTCAAGAGGCATCTGCAGAATATCCCATCCGATTAAGCCGCTGGCAGACCTCCTCTAGGGGCTCAAACAGCATTACTGTCAGACAGAGATCATTGTAATCACGATTATCCTGGATAGAACTTGCTATTTGGCCAGTGGACTTCCCTCTGGATGCAACCTCAAATTCTTTTAGGTGCTAGCATTTCTTGCTTCTTCCATGGCAAAAATTTCTTCCCTGGCCTTTAAAATACGGATGGCAGTCTTTCCTTTCTTACACATTGTGTTTTTGTAGTTGTGTTATCATTATTTTTATCCTTAGCACTCGATCTTGTTTCTGTTTTTTATCGGTGGGTTTTCCAGTTTGTGAATGGAGCACAGAAGGAGTGGATGTGCAAAGATAAGAACTGATGCAAGGCCTTAGAGGGGAGGGAGGGGTGGGAGGTGGGAGAGAGGGAGGGTGAGGGGGTTGGGAGAGTAAACTGAGTATTTGGGAGGGGGGAGGAAGCACTAGAACAGATGGTGATTACCCAGTTCATTTTAAAAGCAAATTAACCATGATAAAAAGGTTCTAAAGTTCCCAAAAACAAAAACATAAAAGGTTCTAAAGTTGTTTGGAGTAGTAACCGTACAGTTCTTCCGGATATGACTAACCTATTGAATTGTAGGAGATGTGCCAATAAAACTATAAAAATAATATAAAACAAGAGTCTGCCCTCATTGTAATTTACTCACCTACTAATGTGAAGTTTGGTGACTCAAACCCACCCAGCATAAAGAAAGCCCTAGTAATCAACTTCCCTTAAGATTCGCCAGTCAAGTCACTTTTCGACTCCTAACAGTTCCATGTCCGAGAATAGATCTGCCTCATAAGATTTTTGTAGACAGACCAGCAGGTCTTTCTCCCACATGCCCATTGGGTGGGTTAGAACCATCAACCTTCTGTTATCACCCGCAACAATGGTATGGTGTATGTGTGTGTGTGTGTGTGTGTGTGTGTGAGAGAGAGAGAGGCCTGACTTTCTGAACCTTCATTGAGGTAGAAGAAGGATCATAACCAATAGCAGCCTAAGGCCCATTCCTCTGACGTGGAGGGAAGACACGTGTTCACCACAACCTTTTTATCAGTTCTGACACCAATCATGCCTCCTATGACCTTCTCTACTTCTCTGTTGGGTTTGCTATGTCATGATCACGGCCACACGGAACTCACAGACAATCCTCAGGATTGTGGAGCTTACCAAGGAACTTAACGGGCTACAATTCAGGATTAAGACTGCTCTGGAGGGCTGAGCCCCGGTGGCGTAGTGGTTGTGCGCGGGACTGCGGCCCACTGGGACGGAGGTTCAATTCCAGCAGTGGGGCTGGGCCTCCTACTCCCACCGCGGGAGAGCAGTGATGCCCCCCCCCCAAAAAAAAAACAAAAACAAAAACAAAGACTGCTCTAGAAATTGATGTATGGTGTGTTGAAAACACCCCCACAAATGATTAAAAACAACAACAAAAAGACTGCTTTGGAGGCAGCTCTTCAATCAGAACAGCCTCCTTATCGCTGTGCTTTAAGGCATGCCTCTCTTTCTGGCCCTGAGATCCCCAGCCTCTGTCCTGCTGGGACGAGGGGTACAAAGCTCTTTCACTTCTGCCAACTATGTGTCTCCCGTCAACCCACTAGCAGCAACCCACCATGTTGTCTAAAGGCATTCAGCTCTCTTGCTTTACAGATCAGAAGTCCATTAGTCTTGGGGGAAAAAAAGAAACCAAACCATGGTGAAGGTATTGAAGGTGTACAAAAAGACTTTTTGTCAGCAATATCAGTGAAGTGACCCATTCATTAATTCACCCAGAACTATTGCTATGATTGCTTTTGAAAAATATGATCTACCCTATATGGATAGTCCCTGTGTCAGTCCGTCAAACGCTAGCTGAATTGAATGTTGTTGTTGTTGTTGATAGTAGGTGCCATTGAGTCTTTTCCAGTCCATGTCAGCCTATGTACAACAGAACAAAACACCACCTGTCTTGTACCATCCTCACTCTTGTTCCTATGTTTGAGCCTGTGTTTGTCCCAGTAGACTAGAGAAACAAATCCAGGGAGACTCATATGTGTATCAGAATGAGCTTTATCTGGGAGGAAGGGGGGAAAAAGGAGGAGCTAATACCAAGGGCTTCAGCAGAAGGCACATGTTTAGAGAATGGTGATGGCAACAAGTGTACAAATGTGCTTGGCGTACAATGGATGGATGGACTGTGAGGAGAGTTGTATGAGCCCCCAATAGAATGATTAAAATAAATCAAAATCATAAACTTCCCTCCCAATGAAAAAAAAGAAAGAGCTTTATATAAAAGAGCAATTGAATAGTGAGAAAACATCCCAGCCCCAGCCCAGTCTGGATCAAGTCTGTTATTAGCTCATATGTCCAATGCCCATCTACAAAGTCCTCTTCAGACTCATGAAATACATGCATTGATGCCAAATGCAGGATGATTACAGACCAGTGGGTGGGAAGTCTTGTGGATCCAGTGGCGTCAGAAGCATCTCAGCCTCGGGAGTGGTCTTCACGTGGCTGCTCCAGCTCCCGGGGCTCTGGCATAGTGTCTTGTCAGCTGCAATGTCTCCCAGGGAGTGCGCGTGTGTCCCACTTCAAGTGAGCGATTTATCTCCTTAGCACCTCCAAATGAGGTCATCAAGCTGCCACCCGATTGACAGGATAAACTCCACCCCCTTTACCCTTAATCTTCTCAAATTAACAACAGATCATCTGTCCTAGAGCCACTGTTGCAACCACTGTGTCAATCCGTCCTTCCCTATTTTGCTGCCTCTCTACTTTACCCAGCACGGATTCCTTCTACCGGGGACTGGTCTGTCTCTCTAGACAACCTCTTCAAAGTTTGTGAGAGGAAGTCTCGCCCTCCTTGCCTCTGAGGAACATTCTGGTTGTGCTTCTCCCAAGATAAACGTGCTTGTGCTTTTAAAGGCCCTTCCAGTATTGTTCACCAGCACCAGAACTCAAGCACATGGATTCTTCTTCAGTCTTTCTAATTCAATGGAATACAATTGTGAAGTTTTCAGGGAGTCTCTTGGGGCTTGTTTATTATCCTGTCCTTACACCTCTGGCCCTTGCTCCAAGAAGGAACAGCACAACTGCTGATGGCTAGGGTTCCTCACAAGGGTCCGCTTGATTGGTGGGACACTCCAGACTTCCTCGGTCAGCCAATGTAGTAGAACATGGACTGCTGGACTTGCCGCCTCCGGCCATCCTTGTTGTACCAGCCTCCTTCTGGGAGATAGCGGGCTGTCTAAGATCATGTCCAACCAGAGAAGATGCCAGTTTTTTCCTGTTCCTGACATTCCTTTCCCTCTCTCTCCCAGGATGTGGACTAGTTTTTCTCCATAGCTGCAGAAAGAGGTCACCCATGGGAGAAGAAAACAAAGCATCTTCTAACAGGCAGAAGCCTTTTTTTTTTTTTTTTTTTTTTACAAAACTCTTCCTCTCCTTTTTGCCAATTTCATCTAGACCCGGAGAACCAAAACACTGGTCCTGGGCGTGCCTGCCATGCAAACAGTTTCTGAGATGTTCCATTCCCTTTCATTGTCGTCTGGGAGAATCCGCCAGGATTTTGTGTCTCTTTGTTTTCGTCCTTGGACTCTGCTCATCCATAATATCGCCCCAGTTCATAGCCAGGTGCACAAGAGCAACACATCTGAGTCCGAGTGGGGGTGTTTGTGGGGATAATGGCACCCAATAGAATAGTCATGGAAAAAAAACTATAAGCAAGCGGTGTGGTCTCATTCCCAAGGGAGCGCAAGCCATCGCTTTCATAGCTGTGTGTAGTGTGTAGAGCATGAGTCATGGTGTGTCGAGACTGCCCCTGTCTGTACCACTAACATAAACTTGTGGAACCCCAGTTTTTTTGTTGATAAAATGAAGATGGTAGCATCATCTTGAGCTCCTGGTTGGGGGCAGGGGGGTCCTATGGTTCGTTTGCTCAGCTGCGAGCTCAAAGGTTGGAAGCCTGCATCCATCCAGATGAGCTTTCTAAGAAAAGTCTGATGATTTACTGTTCAAAACAAAACACCAGTAGAACCAACGCAGTACAGTTCTAATCTGACACACACGGGGTCCTTGAAGTTGACTCACTGGTTAGGATAGTGACAACATCTATCCCATTGAGATGTCCTGAAACTCCCATTGAGTTCATGTATGTAAAGCCCTTGGCACCGTGGCTGGCACATGGTGAATTACTGTTGTTGGCTTAAAAGACCACGGCTGTTATTATGAT
>PVJH01044135.1:0-13206 GCA_004026705.1 Nesogale talazaci | reverse complement strand
ACTGGGGCATCAGGGATGAACATGTCCAGTGGAGCAGGAGCAGGGTGGAGATCCAAGTGGGAAGTTTGGCCACTCAAAGGGAAAAGACTGAATCTCAGGGGTCCAACAATGGAGTAGCACATCTGCATGTTCAAAATGATGCCTGCTGGGACACGCAGGACACCATCGCTTCCTTGCTGTGGTCGCAAGAAGTGAGCAGAATTAGGACTGCAGGACCCTTGACTGGGAAGCCAGAAGAAACTGGCTACTTCGTGGCCGCATGGCTTTGGATCTCCTTGTCTTATATCTCAGTAGCTTATGGGTCCACTTCCTGACCTTGGGGAGCCTATTCAGATAGTCAATCTTTAAACTGTAGATGATGAAACCTCCCTCCTCGGGGTGATGAGAAAAGGTTGATAACCATTCTACCTTGGCATCTGCCACACAGCTTTTGTTGCTGGCAAGTGACATCTTATCAGTTCCAATGTCTACCAATCCTCTGCCAGGTCCTGAGCCATCCACACGGTTGTTGTATATGAACCCATTGGTGCAGCCACTGGGTCAGTCCGTCTTGTGGAGAGCCTTCCCCTCTTTGGCTGGTCATCTACTTTACCAGGCATGGTGCCCTTCTCCAGGGACTGGTCTTTCCTGATGTCATGTCCAAAGTATGCCAGACCAAGTCTCACCATCTTTACATCAAAGGTGCATGCTGGCCTTACTTCTTCCAAGACAGATTTGTTTGTTCTTCTGGAAGCCCATGGTAATTTCAATGGTCTTTGTCAATATCATAATTCAAATGCTGCACCTCATCGCTGGCTTCCTGATTCACTATCCAGTTTTCCCTGTGTGATTGAACATATTATGGTTTGGGTTTAGGTGCACCTTAGTCCTCAAGGTGACAGCCTCTGTCTTTCTCCACACAGCAGCTGATGGCTTTGAACTGCCGACTTTGTGATCTACACCTACTTTGTAACCACTGGGCTCCTCCACTGCCATTGAATTGACATTGATTCGTAGAGACCCCATAGGACAAAATAGGGTTTCTGGGCCTGTACATCTGCATGGGAGCAGAAAGCCTCCTCTTTCTCCAGAGGAGTGGCTGGTGGGTTTGAACCACCGACTTTTCAATTAGCCGCTCACCACCTAAGGCACTGCACCAGGAGATCTGCCAAGGTTACCACCACCTCTGTAGGTGGAGCTGAGGGCCTGGGCAAAGGGAAGCTGTTGGGAAACCAGCTTCAGGAGGCTTTCCCTGTGAGCTCGGCTGAAGCAGGGGGTGTGATTTGGCTGTTCTTCACAGCGTCTCACACAGAATTTAGTTCCAAAATGCCAAGTGGAAATGACAATCCCTCTGGGGATCTACAAATATGTACCTGTGCTGTGTGGACACAGTTTATATGTGTGTGCCATTTGAACCAGACTCAAAGTCCCCAGAGTGTAGCACCTTTGACTCTGGAATCGTCGTGGGGCTGCTGAAGGAAGTGGGGACAAGGTGGTGAACTTAGCTTTCATCTGATCCCTGTTCTGGACTTTGTGGAGCCAGAAAGGCCACAAACACTGTAGGTCATTATCCCCACCGGTTTCTGAAAATGTCGCCTTTCTTTACAGAAAGGGAGGCAGAGTTTCATCTCTAATAATTACATTTATTTATCTGTCGGGCACACAGACATGGCAGTGATTGTGATGAGGGTGAAAGACTGGGCCAGATTGAATTCTTTTGCTGACAGCATTGCTATGAGCAGAGATTGATTCAGTGGTACCTGCCACCACGAGCAACCCTTACCTGCTTCTACTACTAGCTGCCATTTGGGGGGCAGGTTCATGGTCAGTGGATCAAACAATGAATGCTTCCACCTGCTAACCAAAAAGCTGGGTCAAGTTTTCCCAGAGACTCCCAAGGAAGAAAGACATGGAAATCTACTTTAGAAAACCATGAAAAATCATATGCACAGGAACGTTGGACAGTAAATAAAGACGACTTAAGAATTAGACATTTAAATTCTAGTGATGGAAAGGAATATTCAAAGTACTACAGACTGCCAAGGAACCCCGGTAGGGTAGTGGTTATTTATTGAACTGCTCACTGCAACGTGCGTGGTTGGGAACCACCATCTGCTCCCATGGGATAAAGGTTTTCTAGTCTACAATAAGAGTTACACTCTTCCGAAATGCACAGGACTTGTTTTGTCATTTCCTACAGGGTGGCTGTGAGTTATAATTGCTTTGATGACAGTGGGGTATTTTTTTTTTTGTTTTTTGTTTTGGTGTGTGTGTGTGTTTACTGCCATAAGAGCCAACAGATCTGTCTTGGAAGTACAGCCAGAATGCTCCGTAGGGGAAGGATGGTGATCTTTGCCTCACATACTTGGGACATGCTATCAGGAGAGATCAGCCCCGGGTTTCTGACAAGACATCTAGCTTGGCAGAGCAGAGGGACAGCAAAAAAGAGGGAAGCACTTGATGAGATGGATTTAAACAGTGGCTGGACAACGGGCTCAAACATAACAATTGTTGTGTGGATGGTGCAGGACCCAGCAGTACTTTCTTCTGTTGTGCACGGCGTTGCTATGGATCAGAACCACTCCACCAGCATGTCTTACTTTGAACAAACTCAGCAGCAATCACCAGGAACAACCAAAGGCTGTTTCTGTCAGCCACACACGGGTCACCATTCAGTAAAGTTGATTCTAGAGCACCTGGAAAGCTGGTTTGGACACATCAGGTGTTCTTACCAAGAAACCCTAAACTTATAGGCAAAAAGTTAATTTCAACTCAGTGATCCCATAGGACAGGGTAGAACGGGCCCTGTGGGCTTCTAAGACTACTTTTAAAAAATCACTGGGGACTCGTACAACTCTTATCACAATCCACACATCCATCCACTGTGTCAAGCACATTTGTACATTTGTGGCCTTTATCATTCTCCATGGGAAGCAGAAAGCCTTATCTTTCTTCCCATGAGAAGCGAATGGTTTTGAACAGATAACTTTGCAGTTACCAGCCCAACTTCTAACCACTACACCACTAGGGCTTCTCGGAGGTTCTTAACGAATTATCAATTCTTCTATCTTTCTTGTCCAATTCCCTAGCCAAGGACTTCCTATTGATAACATATTATATGAATGCATGTGTTCCTGCATGAACCTTTCAGACAAAGCTCCACAACTATAATTATTTCTATTTATTTTATTTTTATAAATCGTTTTATTCGGGGCTCATACAACTCCTATCCTGTTCAGTACATATGTTAATTGTATGCAGACCACATTTGCACATTTGTTGCCATCATCATTCTTGAAACATCCTTCTTCTACCTAGGTCCCAGTACCAGCTCCCTATATTTCCCCTCCCTCCCCACCCCTCCCCCATGAACCCTTAACAATTTGCAAATTGTTATTATTTTATCATCATACACTGTTCAATGTGTCCCTTCACCCACTTCCTCGTTGTCCGTACCCGAGAGAGGACGTCATATGCAGATCCCTACAATGGGTTCCCCCTTTCTACTCCACCTTCCCTCCACCCTCCTGGCATCACCACTCTCACCCCTGGTCTTGAAAGGATCATCTGTCCTGAATTTCCCCTTTTTCTGGCTCCAGTGTACATCCCCTGGTCTAGCTGGATTTGTAAGGTAAAATTGGGATCATGATAGTGGGTAGGAAGAAGCATTTAATAGCTAGGGGAAAGTTGCATGTTTCATTGTTGCTACACTATATCTTGACTGATTTGTCTCCTCCCTACAACCCCTCTGTAAGGGGCTCCCCCTTCACCCATTGATGCACTTTGGGTCCCTAAACTGTATCCCCCCTCATTTATAATGATATGTTTTAGTTCTTTGATGCTTGATACCCGATCCCTTCAACACCTGATCTTCACACAGGCTAGTATTTTTCTTCCATGTGGTCTTTGTTGCTTCTGAGGTATATAGCCGCTTGTTTATTTTCAAGCCTTTAAGACCCCAGATGCTACATTTTTTGATAGCTGGGCACCATCAGCTTTCCTCACCATTTTTTGCTTATGCACACACTTGTCTTCAGCAATGGTGTTAGGAAGGTGAGCATCATGGAATGCCAATTTAATTGAAAAAGTGTTTTTGCATTGAGGAAGTACTTGAGTGGAGGTCCAATACCCATCTGCTGTCTTAATATTAACCCTACGAGTGATTGCACATAGATCTATTTCCCCATCGTCAGATATAAAGAGGTCTATGTACATGCCTGTATTTAGACCTCTATAAATGCCTTTTACCCCCCAGTTCTTTCCTATATTTCCTTTGACTTTCCTCTTGTTCCACTATTATGCTCAGTCTCCATTGGGGTTTCATTCTTTTCTCTCTGTTGCATTACTCTTGAGCAATTCCTATCGGACCTTTCACATCCACCTTGTCACGGAGTTTGAATCACTGGTTGTTTCCTGGTCACTGGGTTGGTCAACACCACCTCCTTCCCCCTCCTCCCCATCTCCCATGTTCCCCCGGAACCATCAGTCTGGGGGAGAAAATAACGGAACCTTAGTTATTTTTTAAAGAAGAGATTCAACACAACCCTTAGACATCAAGTTCACTGCCATTGGGCCACTTCTGATGCAAGGAGACCCGACAGGACAGGATAAAACTGCAAATAAGCTTCCAAGGCTCTGTGCAGGTGATGGCTTAATGGAAAGAGGTGCTGATGGCAGGAATCCTAATACCAAAGAGAGATGCAGACATCCTCCCTCCACCCTCTACCTCGCCAGCACCAAGTAAGGGGAAAGGCAGGTAAGACATCCTTAATCACCAGAAGAGACAGGAGAAAGATGCGAATGTGGAAAGATAAGATATTCACATTACCTCCACCAAGGCTTAAAGGGGACAAGGTTACAAACATCAACTCTGAGGGATAGTGATACACCTACCTGGAAAGGGGAGGGACTCTACAGAAAATCAGCCAATAGAAGAAAACCTGTGGCGAGCCAGCCAATGGTGGAAGGCCCAGCAGTAGCAAAATGAAAGACCTTGCTCTACATTCTACCAGGCCCAGCTATAGACCAGTTAGTTTTCTATCCCAAAGTACCCCTTAAGTAAACTCACTATTCCATTCAAGCCTTTTCTTGGGTGTGAAGGGTGTCCCTCCATGAAATAATTTTGGACAAGGACCCAGAGCTGAGAGACTTCAGACCTTAAGCCTCCTCCCTGTAACACTGGTATTTTCACGTTATTCAATCTTTGCAATGACCGTCAGATTTAAATTTGATCTCATTTTAACAGAAGAGGACAGAAAGGCAATTTTACATACAGAAAGTGAAATGAGTTCCAGCCACCCTCCCCTACCTCCCCCAAGAGTATGTGCCATTTGAAATACATTTTACAGGTGTTAAAATAAAAATAAAAGCAATGTAGCTACTTTTTAAATCTCAAAGACGAGCAAAGGAGGTGAGAGGGAAAAAGTCTACTTACGTAGCACTGAGGAGGGTCTGTAACAGCGTGGCACGAGCCTGCCAAAACACAAGGACAAGACAGCCCTGAACCAAATGGCATTGTCATCATGGCGTGGTAGATTGCAACCAGGAAAATAAGGGGCTTTTGTGTGCCTCCAAAATATCGCGCTCACTTTATTTTCTTGTGTGTGTGTGTGTGTGTGTGTGTACTCACTTGCATCCGCCATATTGGTTTTGTTTTGACCGTGATTTTCAAAAACCAGAGTGCATATCTTCTTATTTCTTGTTCTCTAGGCTGCTCTGGCAAAGAGAAGCGATGACACCCAAGGAAAGTGCTTGCCCACCAAGTAACCGTGGTGCCCCTGGAGGCTGGGTGGGACTGTGGTGCCCCTGGAGGCTGGGTGGGACTGTGGTGGCCCTGGAGGCTGGGTGGGACTCTCATTGCAAGGGAGCACGATCTTAGAAGATGTTGTTGTGAGTTGCTGTCAACCTAGTTCGGACTCATAGCCACCGATGTTCAACAGAAGGAGCCACTGAAATGAGTCCAGTACCATCTTCATAATTGTGCTTTGGTTTGAGCCCATTGCTGCACCACGGTGTCAATCCTCCTCTTTGAGGGCCGTCCTCATTTTAACTGCCTTCTTTTATTGTCAGAGAACATCCCCCTAGCCATTGCACCAGCATCTTGATGCACCTCAATTCAGAAACAAGTACTTTCTCCCTTCCCCATTATGCTACTTTCCTCTCTCTATTTTATACCTCTCTATCCTGGACATGAGAAAACAAAAACAAATCTGATGGCTGATTTATGACAGCTTGTCCAGTTTTCAATGAATGTCATCTTGCAAGAGTTGTGGAAGTCAGATATAATGTCAATTAGACCCGCGTGGCCCAGGCTGACTTTCAATCTGTCAGTCAAGTGATCCCCTGATCATGCCCCCTTGGGCATGTGGCCTGCTTATAAAAGTGAGAGAAGCAGGAAACCTCCCTTTCTCTCTTTGCCTGTCACCTATCTCTTCTGTGGGATTTCCCTGGGATTCTCTGTGTCTGCTTTTAGGGGTGACCCCTCCCCCAGGGTGCTGCTCACTCCAGACAGCTGTCAGGACCCTGCCAAGTTTCCACCGACCTGGATCCACGTGACTCGGCAGTCATTGACCTGTGATCTCCTGCTTCCTGTTCAACTTTTGGAACTGTTGACCTGCAGCTTCCTGAGTCTCAAGGGTCTCTGGGGAGTCTTTGACCCATCGACTTGAGTTGGACCGGGATGGGGCATCTTCTTGGTGTAAAATTGCTTCTTGATAGAAAGTTGTTTCTGGTGCCTAGATGAGTGTCCCTGGTTTGCTTCTCTAGATGAGCCAGCCTAGCATAGAAGCGGATCACCAGTCCTTTCTTCCACGATGCCTATATGGATGAAGTGTTGGGCTGTTAATGGTAAAACCAGTAGTTCAAACCTACCAGGTGCTCTTTGGGAGAAAGAAGAGGCCATCTGTTCTCAAAAAGATTTATAAACTTGAAAACCTTACATAGGGTTGTTATGTGTTGAAATCAGCGCAATAGCAATGCTATTTTTTTTAAATTTTTTAAGTAGTGTTGCTAAGAGTCAGAAAGTGTAGGATTGCTGTGAGTTGCAATTGACTTTATGGCATTAGTCTGAGTTCTCCAGTTATTAGTTTCATCATCCAGACAGTGACAGTGTCTCAAAGAGATCTTCAATGAGATGGATTGGTCAAGTGCTTACAACAATGGGCTCATGCATATGAATATTGTGAAGGTGGCACAGGGCTGGGCAGTTTTTCTGCTGTACAGAGAGTTGCTTGGTACCTAACAACAACAACAAAAACAGTGACAACAGAACATGGCTATTAAAACTTAAGTCCCAAGAGCCTTTGCTTTCCAGTATCTTCTGAATAACTCCGTGCCCAGGGCTGGTTATAGTATCCCTGCATTAAGCATCTCATTCACTGTAGGTGCATCACAGGTGACCAGAAGAATGGGGGACAGGTCACACTCTCATTTATTCTGTGAGAGTTCGGAATGCAAATGAGGCAGCAGAGGACAGCTGTCACCAAGAGGACCGACACCCATTGATAGACAAACAAACATGCTTGCTGCCCTTGAGTCAGACACCTGCCTTGAGTTTCTGAGACAGTTACTGCTTACGGGAGGAGGACGCCCAGCCTCTTCTTGAGGAGTTGCCGATGCTTTTGCATGGCTGAGCTTTCAGATCTCAGGCCAACATGTAGCCATCACACCACCAGGGTTCCTACTCATGGATAGGGAGGATCAAAATATCCCTCTTCTCTCTGATTTCTCCTGGTTATAGCAGTGTTTCTTCAAAGATTTCCCAGGAACTTCTGGGTTTGGAATGATCTTCTTTAGCCTAAGGATTCTTAGTTTCTCCCACAGGCCACCGAATAAGATTCTGGAGTAAGTAGGAGAATATACATTTTTATGGAACATATTTGTAGTTTAGCTGCCCTCTTTTGTGTAAAAAACAAAACAAAACAAAAAACTCCAAACCAAACCAAACCCTCTCTTGCTTTTGTGGAGGTAAGCACAAGAGAACACATGATGCCCATCTAATCATTTCTGCACATACAATTCAGAGTTATTGATTCTAGAATTCACGTTGTGCACCCATTCTTATCCTTCTTTCCTGTCCCAGTAACATAAAACCACAGCCCTCCTGCGTGTCTTGTTTAAACTTTCAAACCGCTGCTTTAAGTCCAACCCTGTGTAGATCATTCTCAAGGCAGACATTCTTCACAAATTTTCGTTAGTAAAAGCATAGAGTGGGTCCTGCCTCGTGACCGCCCTGTATATAAGAGAACAAAGCGCTGCCCAGTCCTGCACCATCCTCACGTTGTTCCTCTGCTTGGTCTCCCCGTGTCTTCCTCCGTGTAACTACTCCTCTACTTTATCGAGCCTGATGATTGACCCTTTCCAGCGACTCTTCTCTCTAGGCAACATGTCTGATGCATGTGAGATGAGGTCTGTCTTTCCTGGCTTCCAAGACAGATTGGTTTGTGCTCTGAACGGTTCGTGGGACTCTCAGCCCTCTTCAACAGCACCTCGTCATTCACAGGCATCGCTGGTCTTCCTTATCCAGTGACCACCTCTCTCTCACAAACACATGAGGCAACTGACAATTGACGTGGACCAGTGATATGTTTGTTCTCTGCCTGTTGGTTTCTCAACTGTCATTCCCAGGAGTATTAATTGCAGATTGATAGGCTAAGCTGAACTATCATTTCTTTTTAAGAAGCCTTCAAGGGGTGCATTTGGATTAAACTTGGAGGATTATCTCAGGGAAATCGTTCCACGTTTTACTTTTTGTTTAAACAGTTCTCCTAAAAGCTCAGGGCAATGAGCCGCAATTCTGAAGCACCTTGAAGTGTGAAGACACGTGTGAACTGCTGGGTTTACCAGTCTTGGGATGATTTGAAATCCAGGTTTGTGTTTATGAGAATCGGGTGAATACCCTATCCCAGCAAGTCACGATGCACTGCTGTCAACCTTTCAGGAAGCTCTGCCCACTCCTGTGGATTTCCCCTACCCCCTTGGAAGAACCAGGTGTATGCATTCATCGGTGCCTGCCTCTGTGACCTAATGCAGGTATTGCAACATCTAAAAATGACCAGTAGGGGGCACTGGATGCTCATCTATTTCATATCTCCTCTATAAATTGTCTCCCCTACCCCGCCTTCTGCCCCCATCCCTTGCATGTGTGAAATACCCACCTTCAAGATTATCTTCTTTTGGAAACGTAAAAGAAAAAAAAAATTCATGTTTTCCTGGGCAAAATGAAATTTCTTTTCTATTAAATTGAGTAAGCCAATGTATATCTTTATCAGACTTAAGAAAAAAAAGTTGTACAGGCAGTCTCCAGGTTTTGAACAACTTATAGATAACTTATTCTTAAGCCTTAATACAATGTAATTTTGCCCTTGAATGATGGGTATGATTGAATCCTAACTGGCGACAAATTCCTCATCATAATCACCTTTACTTGATACACATGCAGCTGGAGAAATCACTGAAAAGGCTTCTAGCTTTTTCTTGCACCCAAACAAAATTATCTACTACCATTGGGTCAATTCTGACCCATTGTCACCATCAGTAGTGTTTTTGAAACTGTAAATGTTCTTTTTGGGAAACATTTGATGGTTCATTGTTGTTGTTTTAGGTGCCCTTGAGTCTGACTGTGCCCCCCAGGTGTGTTTGACCTAATGCCCCCCAGGTGTGTTTGAGTCCATCTCATTGAGGACTTTCCTCTTCTTTGCTTCTTTGCTGTCTTATGTGAGAGCTTACAGAGCACCAGGTCGTCAGTTCAGACTGTAAATCTTTATGGGAGTAGGCAGGTTCATCTGACAGAGAGGCTTATTGATTTGATTTACCTGTCTTGTGGTTTTCTGCCCAATGTCTAACCCACAGCATCTCCATGGCTCCAATTTCTTGTGTTAAAATATCACGTTTGACTTTAAAAAAAATTGGTGCTGGTAAAGAATATTGAAAGTACCACGGGCTGCCAAAAGAACAAGCATCTCTCTTGGAAGAACTGCAGCCAGAGTGCGCCTTAGACAGTCAAGGCTTTGTGTCACATACTTTGCACATGTCGGGAGAGACCGACCCGTCCCTAGAGAAGGATAGCATGCTTGACGAAGTATGGAAGCAGCAAGAAAGAGGAAGCCCTTTGATGAGATGTGAGAGGTTGAGACGGAGCTGCAGAAAGGAGATAGAGTTCATTTAGGAATGAAAAGTAAAGAAAGGCTTTATTGGGGTAGGGAAGGACTTTGGGGAAGGGAAGGAAGAGCAGAGAATGGGACAGGAGCATCTTGAGCTCCTGGATGGGTTTCGAGGCCCGAACGTTAGGCCAGGGGAGCCATGTCTGGCAGTGAGGTAGGGGAACATACATAGGGCTTGAGCCAAGGACATATGTAGCGATAAGGGGAATGAGGCTTTCTGATGTTGCAATTGCAGGGTCTGAGTCAGGATATGGTCTGTGAGCACATCTTGTCTTTCACAGATATGCTTCCTGGATCACTGAGGAAGAGGCTATACAGACGGAGAGATAAACTCTGTGAAATGTCAGAGGCAGGCGTTACAAGGTTCAGCAGGTTGTTCATCTCCCTCTTATGAGGTTAGTGCAAAGGGTGAAAGGAGCTGCCTGGTCAGGGGGAAGACCTGGCCCAAGGGGCTGCCTGGTTCCACACCTGTCCAAACAGGATGGATTGACAGTGACTGCAACCATGGGCTCAAATAAGAACAATCGTGGGGGTGACGAAGGGCTGAGCAGTGCTTTGTTCTCTTGTGTACAGCGTCTCTGAGTGAGGACGGACTCAACGGTGCTTGACCACAGCACCACCCAGTAAGAACCAATTGGCCTACAAGTTCAACCTTAAAGCCACACTTAGGGACAGTTCTCTCTTATAGCCTGGGACTGCCTGTGTAAACGAGTTCAGAAAGAAGGACCCACTTCCTCAGAATGGGTCTGATAGCCGACACATTTCTTCTTTATCCAGGGAAAGGAGAAAAATGCTCACGCTTGTTTTGTCAAAAAAAACCAAAAAACAAAAAAAACTGACACAGTTTTCTCTGCATCAGCCTCTGGAGAAGGTGTTGCTGGCAACATGCTTTCCAAGTTGGAATATGTGTCTGTTGTTGCCAGGCCTGCCTGGAGGACTTTCATCTCAAACTTTATAAGCATTTATTTTTCGATAGGTTACTTTTGGTGCATCAAAATAAGAGGCCACTGGAAAAAAATGTGATGAAAACACAGGTGAGCAAAAACGAAAGAGAAAACTCACGCCACCATATCAAGACAGCGGCTGTAAATATTTGATCAGAGCCAAGTGAAGACACACACACACAGTTCAGTCCGTGCATGCATCATCGTATTGTGCACTCGTTTTATTTGCTGCTGTGTCACCTAAAAGTATGCCGGCCCTGTTTTCATGTATGCATATTTATAGGAGCCCTGGTGGTGGCGTGCTGTTTGGCGCCATGATTAAATGACCTATAGTCAGGTGATTGCACTCCACCTGAGTCTACAGGCGCAGAGGCCCAGCGAACTGCTCCTGCAAAGCTTGTAGCCTGACAACCCCTTGCAGTGGTTCTACTGCATCGCGTGGGGCTGCTGTGCCCCCGAGGCCACAGCACCTGAGGGTGCCCTTGGTCATGACATCACCACCATCGACTCAATCCAGACACGATGCAGAGCTCCATAGGCTACTGTGTGACGTGTGAAACTTCCTTGGCCAAGTACAGAGTTGTGTGGGCAGACTCGGGCAGCTGCATTTCAAAGGATTTGGGGTGGCATTGGTGGGGGCGTGGGGGTTGCTTCATTTTCTTTAACTCTGAATCATGAGTCTTAGAATGTCTCCATCGAAATATTCTCGCCTTCCGTCCATTTTTCTGGAACGCAGTAACGGTGGGGAGCAATTACAGACAAAGGCCGGGGTACAGGCCGAGAGGGCTGGATTGCTGTTCATTCAGGAGATTCATCATGGACCAGGTGGGGCGTCAGATCAGAAGGATCATTTTCTGCAGTTCCTCCTCGCCCCCCCTCCCGTCCCCCCCCACCCAAGAGCGCAGGGGTTGCCAGAGGGAAACAGAAAGGGCGAGTAGATGAAGAGGAGAGACCAAACTCACTTCCTCGAGTTGATTCTAACTCACGGTAACCCAATAGGACAGGGTGGAACTGCCCCTGCGAGTTTCCAAGCCTGTAACTGTTCCTGGGAATAGAAACCTCATCGTTCTCTCTTGGATGGGCTGGCAGTTTTGAACTGCTGCCCTCTGTGGTGAGTAGCCCAAGGGTAACCACAGTGGAACCGGACACCCTGTAACTCTTTACCAGAATAGAAAGTTTTATCTTTCTCTGGGGAGTGCCTGGTGGTTTTGAACAGATCATCTTCTAGTTAGCAGCCAGACACATAATCCACTACAGTGGGGGTAAATATTGAGACAAAAGACTCCGGTACAATTTGAACTCTCCTACCTTGACATGACAATTGGGAGGATGATCCAGGGCCGGGCAGTTGTTTTATCCTGTCATACATAGGGTCATTATGGGTCTGAACCAACTGGACAGCACTTAGCAACAACCACCCCCACCTGTCCGGGTGTGAGATTGGTAGCTTATATGGTGGTTTGAGTCAGGAAGCTGAGCCCCTGGTCTTTTCAAGACCAGCTGGGTTATGCTTCGGAATCTGCGGACTGTGACAGACCAGGAAGAAAGGCCTGGCAACCCCCTCAGAAAATGAGTCAGTGACAATCTCATGGGTCACATCAGGACACCTTGCAGGTAGAGTGCTGGGAAGTGAGTCCTCTAGGATGGATGACACAGAGGCCATGTCAATAGCCTCAAGCATACGGACCATCTTGGAGAGGGTACAAGACCGGCCAGCGTCGCACTGTGCGTCGAGGTTGACTGGAGGACAATGAACAAGAGCGTCTTGAGCCATGCCAACCTCGGGCAGAACCTGCCTGGGACACTTGCTGCAAACATTTTCTATGGGAGGAGTCTGGAGATAGTATTCATTTCTGATTTAGGCTCCTACTTTACCGCTTCTGTTCTTCCTTCTTGCCCAATTCTCACTGCTGGGCAGGCGGTGGGTCTCACGGTGCTACATACAACCCCTTCCGAATCATTTGCTGGTTACCTCGTTTTCATCACTGCCTCCCTCTCTTTCTCTGCGTTCCTGCCCTCTCCCAGCTGTCAGGTGCGGCTACATCCTTTTTGGGGAACCACCCCGAGACCTTTCCTTGCAGCAATAATGTTGCAAGATGAAGGATGCCCATTTTCCTTAAAAT
>PVJH01044134.1:0-13185 GCA_004026705.1 Nesogale talazaci | reverse complement strand
TATAGATGTTCTGAACCCCCTCACTCTCAACACTATGGTCTTTTTTGTTTGCTTGATTGCTGCTTTTATTAAATACTTTTATTGGGAGCTCTAGCATCTCCTATCACAATTCATACATTCATCCTCGTGTCAAGCACATTTGTACATATTTTACCATCATCATTTTCAAAGAATTTTCTTTCTACTTGAGCCCTTGATATCATCTCCTCGCTTTCTCTCCTCCTTCTCTGCCTCCCTCATGAACCCTTGATAAATTATAGATTATTGTTTTCATATCTTACATCATTCTCTGTCACCCTTCACCCAATTTTCTGTTGTTCATCCCCCTGGGAGGGGGTTATATATCGATCCTTGTGACTGATTCCCCTTTTTCCCCAAACCTGTCCCTTATCCTCCTGCTATCTCTATTTTCAATTTTGGTCCTGGAGGAGATATCTATATTGAATTTCCTATTCCAGGCTCTTATCTGTACACAGTACATGTTCTGGTATAGTCCAATGTGTAAGGCAGAGTCCAATGTGTAAGGCAATGATGAGGGAGAGGGAGGAAGCATTAAAGAACTAGAGGAAAATTGCATGTTTCATTGGTACTATACTGCGCTCTAACTGGCTCATCTCTTCCTTGTGACTCTTTTGTGTGGGGTTGTCCAATTGTCTACAGATAGTCATTGGGTCTCCAGTAACACTAGCCCTCATTCACAATGATATAACTTTTTGTTCTGGGTCTTAGATGCCTGATACTTGATCCCATTGACAGCTCATGATCACACAAGCTGGTGTGCTTCTTCCATCTGGGCTTTGCTCTTCCAAGCTAGATGGCTCCTTATTTATCTTCAAGTTTTTAAGACCCTATATGCAAAATCTTTTGACAGCTGGGCACCATCGGTTTTCTTCACCACATTTGCTTATGCACACATTTGAGGTCAGCAATCATATCAGGAATGTGGGCCAGGATGTGTTCCCCTCACTCTCTATTTTTCTCCTATGTGCTCTAATCAGATGTGTCCCTATCCCCAAACTGTAGTTTTAGTGCTATCCTCTGAAGCGCATTCTTCTGGGTGGCGTAGGGAGTGTTCCCCATAGTTGGGATTGGGGCCAACTCCGCAGACCTCTCTACTGGTTCCCTGGTACATGCTGGTATGTTGTATTCAAGTCTTGGTGCTCCGAGTTAAAACCTGCTCTCTCTCTCTCTCTCTCCCTCTCCAGTGGAGATATAAATGCCCTTCCCTTGGTTGGGTTAATGCCCTGCTCCCCCATCCACCCACCCACCCACCTCCCATGTCCTCGTATTTCTCTCTCTTTCTTTCCCCTTCCTGTTTAGGTGACTGCCATATGGATCCCTGGCTGGATTTGGTCCCTGCCATAGTATGGACCTCACACCAGGAAGTTATGTATATAGTAGCTTTTCCCCATGCTCCATTTTTTAAACTCATCTCAGTGTATTCATGTTGTACTTGTTCTTTTGTGCTTGACTTACTCCAATTAGCATAATTGCCTTCAATTCTTTCCATTCAGCAATATGCTTCATTCCTTCATCACTGCTTTTTAGGGATGTATAGTACTCCATTGTATGTATGTACCACAGTTCTTTTAGCCATTCGTCTGTTGATGGAAATATGGGTTGTTTCCAACTCCTTGAAGTTGTGAACTATGCCATGATGAACACTGGAGCACAGATGTCTGGCTGTGCTTTGTTTCTTGCCTCTTCTGGATATATACACCCAGTAGGGGGACTGCTGGGTCATTTGGTATCTCAATTTCCATCTTTTTTACATATCGTCAAATCAATTTCCATAATCACTGTACATACCTAAAGATCCACCAGCAGTGGATAAGAGTTCCTATCTCCCTATAACCTCTCCAACACTTAGTACTTCTGATTTTTTTTAATTGGGCTATCTTTGAGGGTGTTAGATGGTATCTTATAGTTGTAATAATTTGCATTTCTCTTATGGACAGTCACTGGAAACATTTTCTCATATGTTTATTGGCCATTCAGATTTCTGCCCTGGTGAATGTTCAGGTCCTTTGACCACCTCCTTAGTGAGAAATTAGTTTTATTCTTATTGTAAGCTTGCAAAGTATTGTAGATTTTAATAATAAGGCTTTTGTTTGATTTTCATTGCTAAGGATGTTTTCCCAGTCTATGAGCTCTCATTACTCTCTTGGTGAATTCTTTCAATGCACACAGGTGTTTCATCTTCAGTATATTCCACTTGTCAACTTGTGACCTCTATATTTATATCCTTCCCCATTTCTAATAGTCTATATATTCCCTGGGCTAAGGTTGTTGGGTTTGTCCCAATTCCTTCACTACTCGGCCTAATAGTTTGGGGTTTTACCTCAAGGTCTATGATCCACCTTGAGTTTATTCTTATTCATGGAGTGAGGTAAGGATCTTGCCTCGTTTTCTACAGGTAGAGATCCATTTTTTCCAGCACCGCATATTGAAGAGGGCATCTGCATCTATTGATATTTGGGGGGTCCTTATCAAATATCAGTTGTCTGTATGCTGTTTTTAATTCCGAGTTTTCAAATCTTTTCCATTGCTCTGAATATCTGTTATTATACTAGTACCACACTAGTTTGACCTCTGTGACTGCATAAAAAGTGCTAAAGTCAGGTAGAGCAAGCCCTCTACCCCCCAACCCTACTTTGTCCTTCTTCTTGATGAGTTCTCTGCTAATTCTGGGATTCTTCTCTCTACATTTGAAACTGGTGATCAATTTTTTTCCAATTCTTTGAGGAAGGATGATAGTATTTGTGTCAGGATAGCATTAAAATTAGATAGCGCCCTGGACAGAACTGACATTTTTACTTCTGCTCTATGAGCATGGGATATTCTTACCTTTGTTGGGGTCACTCTTGGTTTATTGTAATAGTGGTCTGTAGTTTTCCTCATACAAATCTTCTGGGTTTTTTTTTTAAGTCAGGACTATCCCTAGATAATTCAATTTGGTTATTGTAAAGGGTACTACCTTTTTAATCGCCTCTTCTGTGATCTTGTCTGATGTATATAGCAGTCTGATAGAATTCTGTTTGCTGATCTTGAATCCTGTCACTCTGCCATATTCCTCTACTGCTTCCAACACTCCTCTTGGGGAGTTTGGGGGATTTTCAATATATAAAATCATATCATCTGCAAGTGGTAGTTTCACCTCTTCCTTCCCCAGACAAATACTTTGATGTCTTTTATTTTCCTTGTGTTGTTAGCTAGACATTCGTGTGATGTTAAATAGGATTGGGGTCAGAGGGCATCATTGTCTGGTCCCCATTTTCAGTGGGATTGTTTTCAACACTATGTTTTTTGGGTTGGGTCTTCTAATGCCTGTTACTTGATCCCATCAACACCTTGTGACCACCCAGGCTGCTCTGCTTCTTCCATGTGGACTTGTTGCTTCTCTGCTAGAGGGTTGCTTATTTAATTCCAAGCTTTTAGAACCCTGTGTTATGGAGGGTTCTTTTGAAATATATATATATATATATATATATATATATGGATAGATACATACAGCATGTAGGGATATAACAGCTAATTAGTTCACTCAGCAGTACAGAGAGCTCAGTTCAACTCATTTCCGTAGAACAGATAATATGCTAAAAGTCCTTCAACTCACAAGGGCTGCTGGGTCCAAGGTCAAGGAAGCAGATAGCTGAGTCTTCCACAGCAATGTAGGCAGTTGGGCCACAGGGAATAAACAGCAGGAAAGAACACCAACAGTCAGCAAAATGACAGGATTCAACAGTCCCAAGTTCAAGTGATGTATATAACAGCAGTGGGATGAAGCAGGTCTCAAAGGAATCTCAAGCTCTAGCAACATGACCCATCAATTGGCAGTCCCACAGGTAGTGTAATTTAGGCACAAAACTAGCAACCACATGCAGATCTGTTCATAAGAGAGCAAGAGATATAGAAGTGGGCCTTATGGATCCTTTTATCTCTTTGCCCTCCAATCAAACTGTGACCTTATTAATCTCACATGTTCCTATAGACCAGGTTGGCACAATAAATCTACCTATCACAGAACCCAAAGTCTATATCCTTTGATAGCCAGGCACCATCAGCTTTCTTCATCACATTTACTTATGCACACATTTTGTCTTCAGTGATGGTGTTGGGAGGGTGATCATCATCACAGAATGCCAGGTTATTACCAGGACGTTTTCTTGCATTGAGAGAGAGCTTGAGTAGAGACCCAAAGTCCTTCCACTTCCTGAATGTATTGCCATACACATATATGTACATAGGTCAATACCTCTATTTATATGAATTAGTATGTTTACATATAGCTTTGTTTCCTGGATTCTTCTTGTTTCCTTTTACCTTCCTTCTGTCCCACCATCACATTCACCTTTCGGCTTCCTCTTAGTATGTTCTCTCAGTAGATTGCTGCTAATCTAACAACCACAGGATCTCTACATTCTCCTCATTCTTGATTTTACTGCCCTAATTGTTCCTCTGACTAGGGCCTTTTTGCTCACTACTTCCTTCCCCGGCTCCTTCCTTTCCCCAAGTCCCTCCAGTACTATTGGTCCATTGCTTTCTCCTCCAGCTTGCTTCCCATACCTGTCTTATATATGTAGGCAAAATGACAATAATGAAGACTAAACAAAAAGAAAGCAAAAGATTGAATAAAAGAAAAGAAAAAATAACAAAAACAAAAATTCATACATAATTCCAGGTCTGGTTGCTGACCTTTTTATCTCCCCACCAGCCCTGGGGGATTCCGGGAACTATCCCTCTTGGTCTGAAGTCTATTTGGAGACCCCTCAGGGTCTTTGTGGCTTGACTTTACTCCCATTAATCATCTGTTATATTCTCTTCTTGCTTCACCCCACTGTGGGGCAGTCAGACTAGACCCACTCCTGGCTGTCTGTCCCTAGCATTGTCCTCTGTCATGGAATGTTACAATGAGGGGACATCATGTCTCAAAGTGATGTTGGCATTACAGTCCTCTCTTGCCAGAGCAGCTCTGTGCAGATCCGCAATCCTCAGGGCTTGGGATGTCAGTTTGAGATCTAGTCCCTCACTCTCTCTTTTTCCTTCTTGGTTTGCTTCTGTGTGGGCATGGCAGGCCCACCCATCTCTCCAGCCTGGAGGTTTAGTGTTCTCCTCTGTAGAACATACTTCTAGGAAGGTGATCAGTTTGGATTTGATTGAGACCAGTCCTATAGACCTCTCTGTTCATGAGTTGCTCCATGTGGTTACATTTCCCTCAAGCTTTGGCATGCCATGATGGGGTCTGCACTCACACTCCCATTTCTATGGAGACATAAACAATACTCTCTCCCCATGTGGATTAATGCCCTGATCCCCCAATGCCATCATCTACCTCTTTTTCCTTTTTTTCTCACTCCCTTTCTTCCTTCTTCTTTATGTTGGGATCACATGTATATCACTGGATTTGGTCTGTTCCCAGCCCAATAACCTGTAACTCAACCAATATCATGTGAGATAAGTGACTTTTCTTCCATACCTACTTTGCTGACTAGACTTACCTCAGGAAACTCATGTTGTATTTGTTCTTTTGTGATTGGCTAGCTTCGCATAATTTCCTCCAACTCTTCCTATGAGACAACATATTGTGTGCCATCATCAGTGTTTTTTAGGGATACATAGTACTTCATTGGGTGTATGTGTCTGAGTTTTCTAATTCATTAGTCTATCAATGGAAATTTAGATTGTTTCTAATGTTAACTGTGCTGCGATAAGCATTGGAACACGGAAGACTGTTCGTGGTCTCTTTCTTACATCTTCTGAGTTAAAGGATTCATGGGTGATAAGGTAACTCAATTTCCATTTGCTTTAAATATCTCCAGATTGCTTTCCACAGCAATCTGGGGTGTCATTATCTACATAACCATAAGCAGTGAAGAATCCCCTCCAACATTTTGGACTGTCTGATTTTTCTGATTTGGGTTCTCATCCAGGGTGTTAGATGATATTTCATAGCTGTTTTAATTTTCATTTCTCTGGTGGTTAACTCTTCAGGAGCATTTTCTCATATGGTTACTGGTCAGTCAGGTCTCCTCCTAGTGAAACTTCTGTTCAGATCTTTGGCCCACTTCCTCCAGGGAGTTAACTGTTTTCTTCTCTTTGTAGGCTAGGAGAGTATTGTAGATTTTAGTAATAAGCCCTTTGTCTGTTGTGTCATTCCTAAAAATTCTCTCATAGTCTGTGGGTTCTCTTATTACCCTCTTGGTCAAGACTTTTCACACACACACACACACAGCTGTTTTTATCCATAGTATATCCCACTTTTCAATGTCCACTTCATCTGTGTATATATCCTTCCCTACTTCAGTTAGCCTGTGTACCATATTCCCTGTGCCAAGATTCTTAGGTCTGTCACAATTCCTTCATTGATGATTCTGATATTTGGGGATTCATTTCTAGGTCTGTGAGACACCTTGAGCTTGTTCTTGTGCATGGGGTGAGGTAAGGATCTTGCTTCATTTTCTAAGGTGGATATTGTTTACAGCACCACTTGCTAAAGAGAACATCCACCTCCTACTTAATGCTTTGGGGACCCTTGTCAAAGATCAGTTGTTTTTATGCTCATGATGCTATTTCTAGGTTTTTGTTCTTTCCCATTGGTCGGAGTATCTGTCATTATTCCAGTACCAGGCTGTTTTGACCACTGTGGCTATATAATAGGTATTAAAGTGAGGTAAAGTGAGCCCTCCAACTTTGTTCTTCTTCTTCAAGAGTTCCCTGATAATTCTGGACTTCTTCCCTCTCCATATGAAATTAATTGATGGTCAGTTTTTCCAATTCTTTGAACAAGGCTTTTGGTATTTGAATTAGGATAGTGTTAAACTTATACACTGCTTTGGGTAAGATTGACATCTTTACTGTATCGTGTCTTCTGATCCAAGAGAATGGGATATTCTTCATTTGTGGAGGTGGACTTTTGATTTACTGTAGTAGGGTGTGTTAGTCTGGGTAGACTAGAGAAACAAATTCATGGACACAAATATGGTTATAAGGCAAAAGTTTATATACAAGAGGAATGGAACATTGAGAAAACATCCCAAGCCAGTCCAGTCCAAAGTCATAAATCTGATATTAGCCCATATGTCCGATACCAGTCTATAAAGTCTCCTTCTGAATCATGAAGCACGTGCAGTCGAAGCATCCTGGCACTGGCAGGGGTCTCCCATGGCTCCTCGCTTCCAGGGCTCAGGGTCCATCAACAGCATCCAGTGGTGGTAGAAGCAACTCAGCACTGGCAGGGGTCTCCACGTGGCTTCTCCTCCTTCAGAGGTCTGGTTCCATCAGGGAAAGATCATGTGGCTTCTCCTCTGACTCCTCCAGTTCCTCGGACGCTGCCATCTTGTCTTGTCAGTCAAGTGACTCCCAACAACTGGGAAAATGATCTCTCATCTCCACAAGGGAAACACCATGAGACTTCCCAGAATTCTCAGAAGAAAGCCATGCCCTCACAGAAGCCTCATTGGCTACTCATTGACTATCTCCAGATTAACAGGCTAGACTCCACGCCTACATCCCAAACATGAAATTGACATCACAAACACATGACCGTCACATAGGGTTCTGTAGTTTTCCTTGTATAAGTCTTTTGGGTTGTTCGTTAGTTACGTTCCTCGCTATTTCAATTTGCCCTAGACTGTTGTGAAGGGTACTGCCTTCTTGATCTCTTCTTCCATGATCTTGTCCAATGTATATAGCAAACCAATAGACATCTGTTTGTTGATCTTGTATCCTGCCACTCTTCCATAGTCTTTGATTGCTGCCAGTACTGTTGTGGAGCTTTTGGAGTTTTCAATGTATAGAACCATGCTGACTGCAAATAGCAATAATTTCAATTCCTCCTCTCCCAGATGGATGCCTTTAATGTCCTTTGACTACCTTATGTTGTTAATTAGAACCTCCATTGCCATGTTGAATAGAAGTGGGGGCAAGGGACATCCTCATTTGGTCCCCTTTTATAATGGGATTTTTTCATCTTATCTCCATTGTCTATGATATTGCCTGTTGCGTTTTTGTAAAAAGCTTGCATTAACCTGAGAAAATTTCCTTCCAATTCTATCTTCTGGAGTGTCTTAATTGGAAATGGCGGTTGGATGTTGTCGAATGCTTTTTAAGCATCTATCAATATTATCATGTGATTCTTATTCTTTTTCTTATCAATGTGATGGGTTATTTATAGACTTTCAAAGGTTAACCCATCCCTGCATCCCTGAAATAAATCCCACCTGATTATGATGGATGATGTCTTATATACTAATGCATTCTATTGACGAATATTTTGCTTAAAATTTTTGCAACTATGTTAATTAGAGATATCAGTCTGAACTTCTGTATCCCTGTGGGATCCTTGTTCTGTTTGAGTATCAAAGTTTTACTGGCTTCTTAGAATAAGTATGGACGTTTACCATCTTTTTTATACTCTGGAATAATTTGTGGAAGATGAGTCAGTTCTTCTCAGAAAATTTGGTAGAATTCTCCTGTGATGCCATCTGTTCTGGAAGCTTTTTTTCATTGAAACTTTCTTGATAGCTGTATCTATTTCTGCTTTTTCTATGGGTCTATTGAGACTATTGACCCCTAGCTGGAATAATCTAGAAAGGAATTGCTTTTACAAGATTGTTTTCTATTTATTCCATGATGTTGAATTCATAAGAATACAGACTTCATAGTACTTTGTGATTATCCTTTTAATCTCCTTGGGGTCCATTGTGATTTCCCTGGTTTCATTCCTCATCCTGGCTATTGATGCTTGTTCCTCCCTTTCATTGGTTAGGTTTGTCAGAGTTTGTTGATTTTGTTGATCCCTTCAAAGAATCAACTTTTTACTGCACTGATTTCTCTGTACTATTCGCTTGTCTTCCTAGTCATTTAACTCTGCTCTGATTTTATTATTTCTTTTATTTTGCTACAAGAGGGATTTTTCTGTTGACCCTGTTCTTGTTGCTGCAGATTCTGTGATAGCATGTCAGTCATAAGTATCTCTTTTTCATATATGCATTAATCACCCTCAAACTTCCTTTGATGCTGCTTTTGTTGTATCTCATAATCTTGGGTTTGTTGTGGTATCATGCTCATTAGTTTCTCATTTCCTCTCTAAACTTGTCCATTCATGTCACAGAAGATTATTATTCATCACCAATCGCCTGCCCTTGTTCTTCTGGTTATCCATTTTTTGATATCCAGCTTTATGGCATGGTAGTTCAAGAGGTTCTGAGTGACCTCTGTGTGTTTTAATTTACTCAGGCTTGACTTGTGTCCCACCATGTGGTCTATTTTCAAAAATAGCCATGTGCACTTGAAAAGAATGTGATTTTTTTTTGCATTTGAATGGAGAGCTCTACATATGTCTATCAGGTCCAGTTGTCTAATTGTACTATTTATGTCTGTGGTCTCATTGCTTTTCCAGTGATCTATCTTTCTCTGATAGTGGTGTATTAAAGTCACCTACCATGTTCATCTGGGTAGACTAGAGAAACAAATTCATATACACTCATATGTGTATGATAAAGAAGTTTATATACAAGAGCACCTTCATATTGAGAAAACACCCCAGTCCAAGCTAGATCAAGTCCAAAAGTCCAATATTAACTCATATGTCCGATACAATTCTATAAAGTCCTCTTCAGACTCACAAAACATATGTAATGATGCAAAATGCAGGAAGATCACAAGCCAGTGGGAGGGAAGTCTTGTAGATCCAGTGGCATTGTAAGCATCTCAGGGCTGGCAGGGGTCTCTATATCACTTTTTCAGGTCCAGAACTCTTGTTGCCATCCATCAGCATAGGTTCATGTGTCCTGTCAGTAAAGAGTCTCCCAGGGAGTGAACAAAGAGTGAGTCTCCCACCCCCAAGGAGGAAAATGCTGGAGTTCCCAGAATTCTCAGAAGGCCATGTCTACACAGAGCACTCATTGGTTGTGACCCGATTGACAGACTACACTACTCCATCCCTTCACTCTTAATCCTATCAAGTCCCAAGTAGACACCAGATGAAGTAACTACCACTCCTATTATGATTACTGAGTCTGATTTCTGATTTCCTCTTTTGAATAGTTGAACAAATTTTATAAGTCTCACTTACTGATTCCTGGTCTACTCATCCTTTGATCATTATATAGTGTTTATCCTTGTCTCTTGTTATTGTCTGCACCTGAGGTCAATTATTTCGGAGATTAGCATTAAAACTCCTGCTTCATTTTAAGTTGTCATTTTCTGGTATGTTTTCTACCAGCCTTTCATTCTTAGTCTCTTTTTTTTCTGCAAGCTTAATTTGTGTCTCTTGCAGGGAACAGATTTATGGGTTATGTTTTCTGAGCTAGTGTACAAAACCTTGTCTTTTAATGGAAAAATTCAGGCTATTGACATTCAGAGTTATTACCATCATCTGTGGATTTATTGCTATCATCTTGTACCTTTTGTGTTGAGTGTTTTCATATCTTTGTCATGACATAATCCACAAGTTCACTTGACTCATATAATTTCATTGAGAACTGACCCACAAATTGAGAAACATTTCTTGGGTTTCAAGGTATCTATCCAAGCCCACCGGTCCACAACATTTTTATATTTCTGAGATGCCATGACATGTAAACTCATATATGAACAGCTTGTTTCTGCTTAGAACACATAAAATTTTTTGGAACATTTCACCATCAAAAATTGCCTGAAAAAATAAAATGTTAAATTTTAAAAGTGGATTATCTAGTAACATTCCAGCAAACAGAGAGATACCTGAGATGCACAGAATAACTACTCAAGACATGAGATTGAGTCATGAGGGAAGAGAGAGGCATTCTAGGTACTTAAGGCCTCTCAAGCTTCTCTGTTCACCAGTTTTTATTTGCAAGGAAGTTTATAAAAGGAAGTTTTATAAAAGGGGCTTTTTTGGGCACAATGCCTTCAGACTTAAGGTGTTCTCATGGTTCATAGGTAGCAAACATTGTCACATTAGAACACATTCATACCTAAAGGAAATTCCTATTATTTGTGACAAGGAATCTCCTTATCATTCAGCATGTGTGCCAAGTTCCTGGTGAAAATAGTCCTGACATGCAAATAGTCACACACTCAAGGTTTAATCAGTCTTTGTACACAAGTAACACTCTTAGGGAAAAGATGTCAATACTTCCCTACACTACTGTATTTCTCTTTTTCAGTCATTTTTCTGTTGACAGTTTGGCATGTATCTACACATCCAGATTTTATGATTTTTCCCCACCCCCAGTGCTAAAGGATATGAAATGAAAGAGATATAGTCAGATTCTAGCTCCAGCAGCTCAGAATAATCTTCTAACCCTATCTAACAAGTTTCTCCCTCTCTAGATCCCCCCTTCTTTTACTTTAATCTCTGAATTACTCCTGTTCATACCTCTGCAATCAAGTTTCAATGTCCTCCTACTGTGGAATTTTCTTGTTCCCTGAAAGTTCCACACCACAAAATGAAGAATTTGTTTCTTCTCAAAGTATGTTCCAGCCAGTCATTCCAAACCAATGTTTAAAAAACTTATTGTATAGTTCTTCCAAAACTCATTAATATTAGACTGCTGTCCCATGCCCCACCACTAAGAAAAGAAAGTTTTCTGGTCATAACCTGTAATGTCTTTACCAAAAGCAAGCTAGGACCATGAACACTCACTGTTTTTGTTTCTCCTCCCTTAGGATTCATACATCTGGTTGGAAAGCATGGACCCTGCTCGGGGCAAGTGGAAGTGAATTCAGGAAATGACTGGATTCCAGTTTCTCATGTGAACTTTACACTCTCCACTGCCCAAGTCATCTGTGCAGAGCTGGGGTGTGGCAAAGTTGCATCTGTTCTGAGGGACATGCCCTTGAGAGATGCCAACAGAAAGGTCTGGAATGAGGAATTCCAGTGTGAGGGAGAAGAATCTGCACTCTGGCTCTGTCCCAGAGTGCCCTGTCCCAGAGATACTTGTTCCCAGAATAAGACTGTCCACATTGTCTGTTCAGGTGAGACTCACAGGGTATCTTTAGCTTGTTTTCATAGTCTCTTGGGGTAAGAAAAACACGTTTTGCTGTAATTCATCTTCTTCCATCAGAGTACACAGAGGTCCGCCTCATGAAAAATGGCCATTCTCAGTGTGAGGGGCAAGTGGAGATGAGTATTTCTGGAGTCTGGGGGCCACTCTGTGCCTCCCACTGGAGCATGGCTAATGCCAATGTAGTCTGTCATCAACTGAACTGCGGAGTTGCAATCTCCACGCCAAGAGCATTCTCCAAAGGAGGAGGGGAGCAGATCTGGAGGCACAGATTTCACTGCTCAGGACTCGAGTCATTCTTGTGGAATTGCCCTGTGACCCTCCTGGGCACTTCTGAGTGTGCCCAGGGAAACACAGCCTCTGCGATCTGCTCAGGTAAGAGAGAAGTAAGGACTCGCACTCTGCTGCTCTGGTATCTCTTCAGCCCTTTGTGTTGCCTCTGGTGTCTCCAAATGGCCAGAGGCAATATAAATTCCTGCTCCATCTCTCCCCTCTGTCACTGTTTTTCACTCTGCCTCCATTTCTAACCACTTTTGATACAATTATCTATCCTGTTATCTGTTGCTCAAAGATTATTATCTCCATGTATTTCACTCAATGTTCCAGACTCTATAATAGAGGACTTAGGCTGAGTGCATCACTAGAAGGTCATTTTGTCTCCAACCTTTATTCGCCAATTTTTTTAACTTTATCTTTTTGTATATTTTACTTTATCTTACTTTTTGACTCCATATTATGTTTGTGATTCATCCAAGTCATTGTTTACAATAGTGCTTCATTCATATTTTCATGTAGAGTGTCCTATAAGATCACTTGAACATATATTGACCCATATAATTAATGGCAGTGATTTGTTTCCACTCTTTGACTATAACCAATAATGACGCTGCAAATCAGGTGACAATGACTTTCTGTGTAGATGCATCTGTTTTATCTGGGTGTTTAACTTTTGTCATTTGGTTTCACTCTCTTAATAATTTTAATGAGACATATTTCTAATTTTAATGAAATACAAAATCATCAATATTTTTTATACCCTTGAAACATCTTATGCTCTTTTTAAAAGAGCTTTTTAGAAACAAAGATCATAAAGATACTCTTTTACACAGTTTGGTGGAAGGTTAACTGTCTTTTGTATATAATTGTTCAATTTTTCTGCTATTTATTTCTGCATCTGATGTGATGAAGAGGTCAA
>PVJH01044133.1:0-13180 GCA_004026705.1 Nesogale talazaci | reverse complement strand
GGGGTGGGAGACCAGAGGGTGGGAGATGTTGGGGATAAGCAGAAGGGGGCTGAAAAAGGGGGTGGGGGCAAGGGCTGAGGCGGCCTCGGCAGGTGGTGTGTTGGGGGGGGGCTGGACCCAGGCCTATCCCCTGGACCCTTGGGCCTCCCCTCACCATCCCCAGCCTGGCCGGTGGCCTAGAGGACAGCCCCGGGGCCTGCGGTGCCCACCGTGCAGGCCAGGCTGCGTGTCCCACGTGGACCCCTGGGTGGGGAGCTGCGCTCATGAGGACGCACCTGGCCGGGGGAGGGCGGTCCCAGCCCTGCGCAGCGTTTGCTCAGGATTAGCGGGTGGTGAAGCGGCGTCCACACCTGCCTCCACGCAGACCGGGTGGGCACCGGCCAGAGGTGACAGTGGCCAAAGACAAACACAGGCCCTCCCTTCCCTCCAGGAACCTCCGTGTTGATTCAGCACCGGCCGGCTGGGCGCCGAGGGGAGCCGGGGGCCCCTGGGCACAGAAGGCCCATGATGCCCAGTCTGGCCATCCTCGCCCAACTCCCTCACAGTCCTGGGTGTGGCCACCGTGTCACCCCTGGCCCATCCTTGCTCAGACCGGGTGGGCCCGCACAGTGGGCAGCAGGAACCCACGTGGAGGGTAAGGCGGTGGTCCCGGCCTGGCCTTGTCGAGGTAGGAAGTGCCCGCTGGCCTGAATGGCCTCTGCCTGCTTCCTCAGGTGGTCCTCACCCACCCCATCCCCACCTTCTGGACACCCTGCACCTCAGGGGACTTCTCACTGGCTGAGAAGGCTATAGGCCCCTGGCCCATTGTGGTGGCCGAATAGGTGCCAGGGAAAGAGAGAGGCCCAGGCTCGTGGCCCACAGAGGCAAGGGGACAGACCAGTGAGTGGCCACTTCTCTCATGGAGCTGCCGGGGCAAGAAAGCAGCCAGATCAGGGTCGGGTGGAACCATCTGGAAGGAGACTCCCTAGAGAGAATCCTGGCTCTGCACACAGACAGCATAGCAGGGGACCGTTCCCTCTGACATGCCCTGAGGGCAGGCAGGTCAGAAGAACCACTGGGGCCGAGGGAGAGAGGCCTCTTCCGACAGGAACACGAGGTGGTCAGTGGTCTCATAGGCTAATCTCTGCCCAGAGGGAGGGTGATAGGAACCTCCCCCCTCCCCCCCCCCACACAGATCTGTCCAGGCTACACCCGCCCACTGGGGCTCACCCACCCATCAGACAAACCCCTCACGGTAAGGGGGCTACCCCTGGAAGGCTCACAGAATTAAGAGCAGTGGCTCCTCACTGGGCTGCAGCCCCAGGCGGGCAGTTGGAAAGCAGCCTCGGCAGTCGCAGGGAAAGACAGGGCTCTCTGCTGCGCAGAGTGACAGGCGGAGTGCAGGGCCTCCTACTCTGTTCTCTAGGGCGGCCAAGGGTCCGAGTTGAGGCAGGTGGGGTTGGCCTTTTTGGTGGTACTCACTGACACCCCCCTCCTGGCTTGAGGTAGCCCTGAGCTGGGCAGGGTGGGTGGTCCCACTCTGGACACTGGGAAAGGGGCTTGACCACCCTAATGCTATCCCATTTGGGAGCTGCAGACTTGAGGGAGGGGCCACCCACCTTCTCTGCATCTCTGGCCCCCACCCTTCTCTGGAGTCCTCGAGCAGCCCCCACGCTGTCAGTCCTGCTGGCTGGAGAAGCAGGTGAGGAGGGGCCGAGGCTGGGGTCTGCTCCATGGCAGGAGAGCTAGGGCAGCTTCCAGAGGGTCTTGGGGGGTTAGGTCCAGCCCTGGGTTAGTCAGAGGTCAGAAGTTGGGTCACCTGCCCCAAATACCACTGTCACCACCCCTCCCACCCCCCCAGGCCTCTAGCGCAGAAGGGCCAGGCCTTCCTGTCCCCTGGGCTTGGGGAGGATCAGAACTGGCTGGGTCCCTAGAGCCTCCCCCTCCCCCAGCTGACCCCAGCCTCTGACTCCAAAGGGGCTGCAGCCAAGGCCAGGGCCCCAGGGGACAGCCCCAACAAAGTCAAGAGGGGTGCTTCTGTGCCAAGAGTTGGGGGGGGTCCCCCCAGTCACGCCAGGTGGCCTGGGAGATGAAGGGGCATCTGTGAAAGGCACCCTCACCCCAGTCCACCCTGTGCTCACTCTGTCCACTCTTCCTTCTCCCCCATGTCCACTCGACTTCGCTGCTTCCCACCTCAGGCAGCTGGGCAGCCACAGGTGTCCACGGAGTGCTGTGCAGGGCTTCCCGACCATCTGCTCAGCCCCCCTTCAGAGGCCCCTGGCCCCACCAACCTTTAGCTTCAGATCCAACTTCTTTCTCTCATCAACCTGCCCCTCCCCCACTCAGAGCAATGTGATCAAGGGAGAAGCCATGCACCATGCACTCCCCAGAGGGAGAGTCCCCAGAGAGCCTGTCCTGGGCCCTGTCCATTCCCCCCAGAAACGGCCTACCCGCCCAACCCTCAGCTCCTTCTGGTCCGTCCAGATGCTGCACCCCTGATGCGCCTGCCTGGGCATCATGGCATGTGGGGTGCCCATGGACCCTGTCCCCCCTCCATGTCTGACTGACTGGGTGCAGTCTCGGGGTACCACACTGCGGATGTATCCATCACATGAATCTGTCTCTCTCCGTGCCTGTGTCTGTGTCCCCCGCTGGGTTCCATCTCGCTCTGCGCCAGCTCTGGGAGCCCCTGTGGCTGACACAGCCTGGGGTGAGGACGCCGTTCTGGCTGCAGCCCCTGGAGGACGCTCCTCAGCCCTCATGGTCCTTTTCCGAAGGCCTTCCCATGTTAGTGCCCTGACGGTGACCGCTGTAAGCAGGTGGAGTTTCCCACTTGCCCTCACCCCCACAGAGTTCCAAGGAGCCCAGGTGAGTGCCCACTTCCTGCCAGCTGCCCTTCCTGAACCACATCTCCATGAACACCCCCTGCTCTATCCCCACTCCCAGACGGAGGCTGCAGGCCCCCAGGCCCCAGGGCCCAGGTGGTGGCAGGAGCCTGGAGTATGAGTGACTTCAGACCCAAATGTCTTCTCCGGGACCCAAGGACAGGGTGCTGAGTTTCCAGTCACCGCATGGTGGGTGTGTCGGGCTGAGGGTCAAGAGACCCCAAACCTGCCCCAGGACCCTCAGACACGTGAAGATGGATGCCCCCTTGGAGTCTTGGCCTCCCCTGAAAAACATGCAGGGGGGCGGTTCCAGACCTGATGTCTGCTGTCCCACAGAGACCCTTCCAAGACCCAAGAAGAAGCAGGAGGGGCTGCCAGCTGCCCCAGCTGGGCTTGGACCTCTGAGTCCCTTTCCACTGAGTTTTCTCCCTTGGGAGGGGGGACAGAGCATCAACTTGTACCCCCCCCCATTCACCCCAAGCCTGCCAGCCCCCCACAGGTTCACAGGTCACACCCAGCTAGGGAGCGGTTTCCAGAAAGCCAGTCTTGTGTAAGTGGCCTGGGCTGCTGTGGCCCCCCGCTGTGGTCCAGTCACTCCCTGTGACCTCGGTTCCAGGCAGGGGGTGGCTTGGACAGCAGGAGGCCCTGTCTGTCACAGGCTTGGGAGCCTGTGGGATTAGTCATTGTGGGTCCTCCTTGGGAGGAAGAGGCGGCCCCTCAGACACCCGATACACTGGGGGGGGGGGGGGGGGGAGAAGCTGACAGGCCAGGGACTGGCTGCCAGCGGCACTGATTAAATGTCCCTTGGGGCTGCCGGGTCACCAGGTGGCCCATGCAGACGCCCTGAAGGCACGGGGACTGTCGGCAGACTTCCGGGAGGACTAAGCTTCCCCTCCGGGCAGCACAGAAGGCTCTGGGGTTGTGCCTGCTGGTGCCCAACTGACTCAGATGCAGCTACTGAAGGACCAGGGTGCTTGGGGCGTGACATCCCAGAACCCTGTTGGACGGGTCGAGATGGCCCTGGCCCTGAGCACAATCAGAGCCCCCGGAGACCGGACTCCGCTTCCGTCCAGTGACCCCTTGCTGGCACTGGGCATGGGTGGGGAGGACTCTGGGAGCCCCACAGACCTCAGCATGGGATAGAAAAGGCCAGGCCCGTAGCCCCCCAGGATGGGGTCCACAGCAGAAGGCTGCCCTCTCTCCCCCCAGGGCCTGCGCCCCCTGAGATCCCGGGGAAGGCCCCTTGACATCCTAGGCCTCAACTCAAATGACTCCTTCAAGCGGCGTCCAGGCGGCTCAGACCCCTCCTCTGGAGCCTGGGCAGTGCTGGTGGTACTGCCCTCTGGTGGCAGCCGCAGGGAGCATGACTGCCCCTCTGGTCATGAGTGTTGGCCAGTCCCCACCCCGGGCTCCACCTCCACCCCATCCTGCCCAAACTCCACCAGCTAGCCGCGCAGTGTGAGGTTACACAGCAGTGGGCTTCTTCTAATTCAAGGAGGCTGAAGTGTCCACCTCGCCCACGTCGCATGAGACCAGTTTCCTGAGTCCACCCAGCCCACCTCCAGCAAACCATCCCACTCTGGGCCTGTTTCCCTTTTGTGAGACGAGGGGTTTGGTTGGCATGCCTGGAAGGACATTTGTGTGGCTGGCAGCCCCTCCTCCCTGACGCCAATACACCCTCTGCCCAGCATCCGCCAATCAACCCACCCAGGCCCCCTGGGGCCTAGACAGAGCCCCAGGACTTCCAGGCAGCCCCTACACACCTGGTGGCCGCCGTCCTCTAGGCCTGCTTCTTGCCAGCCTCTTCCCCAGACTCTGAGCCCCCCTGCCCGCCTCCACTCCACCCCCTACCCCTGGCCCTGAGTCTACTGACAGATGTGCATCAATAAGCAGAGGCATGGATTGCAAAATGCTTCTTTGTATTTATGAAACCAACGGTTCCTGAGAGATGGGGGCCCAGGCCTGAGGTAGCGTGAGGGTCTGCCCCCCATGGCCACATGCAAGGGAGGGCCCTGGTGTCACCATGATGACAGTCAGTAATGGGGCCCCTTCAAGACGCTGGACTGAAGCCAGAGGCTGCCCTGGCGGCGCACACAGGCAGGTGGGGCTAGGCTGCAGCCGCCAGCCCCGAGGGAAAGAGGTGGGGCCGGGGCCGCGGGCCGGGAGGTGCGGAGTGGAGGTGAGGGCTCCCGGCAGGGCTCACTACAGCGCCGAGACCCAGGTCTCCTCGCTGTCCTCTTGGCTCTCGCGGGAGTCGCACCGCGGGCCCACGCAGCCGCACTGCTCCACGTGGCGGTAGCTGAAGGCGCGGCTGGAGCCGTCCGCGCAGCTCAGCGTCACGTTCCGCACCGACGTCCGCAGCTCCCTGCAGCACTGGCACCTGCGCTCCATCTTGTTGGCTTCGAAGGAGTACCTGGAGGGTGGGGCGGTTCTGCTCAGTGCTGGGCACCCCCAAAGCGACCAGGCTTTCCCCGCCGCCTCCACCCCCCGAAAACAGCAGCCAGAACTCCTGCTCCCTGCCATGCTGTCTCCCTGCTGCCGGGCTGGGCTTGTGGCCAGGGCCCCACACCGGCGGGCTGCCAGAGGGGAAGCAGGCCCAGAGGCTGGGGCGCCGCAGCCCCATGCCCCACCGCACACGCAGGCCCGGGCCCACTGCTGGCGACCGCCTCCCCGTCCTGGTCTTCTTCCCAGCCCTCGGGGAGCGCCGTCCGGTGCCCGGACCCCTGCCCACCACATCTCTGACGCTGCCCGCGAGGGGCCGGGTGGGGCTCACGTACATGGAGACTGTGTCCCCGCAGTTGCCCTTGCAGTAGGAGAGGAGCAGGGGCTGGGCGGAGCGGCAGCCTCGCTCCTGGATGACTTCTTGCTTGTAGTACACGGCGCAGGTGGACACTAGGGGGGCGAGGGGCACCGTGAGGTCCTCGGCTCTGGGACGGCCTGCGCCCCGCCCTCAGGACCCGCCCCGCCCCGCCCCGCGCCCACGTCACGCACTGTTGTGGAATTGATGGGGGCATCGGAGACAGCAGCCGTCTTCGCTGAGCTGAGCCTGCTCCTGTGTGGACAAGGTGAGCGCCGTGGGAGCGGGAGGCCACGGGGCAGCGCGCGGAAATGGGGGCACCCACTCCACCTCGGGGCTGCTCTCGGATGGGGCTGCTCCGGGCGGTAGGGGAGGACGGGCGGGCCGGGGGCCGGGGGCCGTACCTGGGGGCAGTCGAGAACTGGACACGCCTTCTTCTTGGTCACCACCGTCAGCCCACTCGGGTGCCGCTCGCACTCGTGCGTCTCACAGGGGTTCCCGGGATCTGTCCAGGTCTCATTGGGCTGCAGGAAGCCCCGCCCCGTGAGCGCCCCGCCCACCGCAGTCTCCTCGCCCCCACCCCTTCTCCCACGGTCTCTGCGGGTGGAGGCGGGGCTCTGGCTCAGGGGCTGCACCTGGTCTCTGCAAACGCCTTGGCACTGAAGCCCCTAACCACCCTGACTCGCTCAGAGGTCTCGGAGTGGGGGAGGGGCGTGGATCGACCCCCCTCCCCTCTTTCCTCTGCCGCACCCCGCACCCAGGGCAGCGGCCACTCACGTAGAGAAGGTGGGCGGAGCCGTTGCCGAAGGGGATGACACAGGCCACGGGCACGCAGATGCCGCAGCACTGCCCAGCCGCCTCCTGGTACTTGAAGCCCTGCCGAGACACGGAGCCAGCCTGAGTCGCGCACCGCCTGGCCGCCCTGGCTGGCACCGGCTGGGGGCAGGGTGCGGGCAGGGCCACCGCGAGAGGAAGGTACACTCACCGGCCGGCAGTGGCGGTCGCAAATCTGGGTCTCGCAGATGACCACGTAGGGGTCGGTCTTGGGGTCCCGGGGGGCCTGGCATCGGCAAGTCTTGCACAGACTGGAGGACACCACGGCGCCCGGCTGCAGGGTGGCATCAGCAAGCTACAGGGGCAGCCTCCTCCTGTCCTCCCGGCCATGCTGCCCCACCGTCCACCCTGGAGGCCCTGACCCTGGGACCGTGCAGGCACAGAGATGGCAGCCTTGGGCCGGTTGGGGCAGACAGAACACACAGACTTCCATGGTGGTGGGAAGCGGGGGATGGAGGGGGGGCTCCAGTCAGGGTCTGCGGGACCCAGCACAGACAGGCCTGTCCACAGCAGACTTACCTGGTACACGCTTCCGTTGTACACACAGACGGGGTCAAAGACTGTTCGGAACAAGACAATTAGCTTGGAGGCCTGCCCCCCTGCCCCCATCTCATCCCTGGCCCACCCCACTGCACCACGCTCCTCCCTGGCCCTCCGCTGGCCGCCCCGGCCCCTCCTCCTCAGACCCCTCCACTGCAGCCCGCCAGTCCACACTCACTGCAAGTGCGGTTGGGGCAGCACTGGCCCTCCTCGTGGGAGATGACCGCGTGGGAGCCCTTGGGGCAGGGCAGGAGCTGGGGGCAGGAGCTAGTGTTGCAGGCTGTGGAAGGTGGCAGAGGCTGCTCAGAGCCAGGAACGCACCACCCCCAGGCGGCCTCCCTTAGCACCAGACCCCCCAGGCACAGCCGGTTGGGTCAGCCGCTGAAGACCCAGTGGGTGGCAGCCCCCACCCCAGGGCTGTCCCCTGGATCTGTCTCAGGCAGCACCGCGTGGCCCCTGAAGGAGGGCTGCCCCTCCAGCCCAGCCCAGCGGGTCCCGGCCGCCTGGCCTGTGCCGACTCACCACAGTGGTACTCAGCGCAGCACTGGCCCTCCTGCATGGGCACGGGCACTGCCACGTGGCCGGTGGCGTGGCAGCTGGGAGGCACTGGGCAGGTCTGTGCCTTGCAGGACAGGGTCCGGCTGCTGCCATCACAAGTGCACTCCTGGCAGTTGGCGACCACCGTCTGGCCCGGCTATGGGAGGAGCAGGTGGGCCAGTCAGAGAGTAGCTGGGGGAGCCCAGACTCCAGAAAGGTGGACAGGACAGTCCCTTCACATATGGGAAACACAGCACAGGTCACGAGAGGGCTGGTCTGTGGGTCTTCAGGCCAGCACAGGGGCAGGGGCCCATGGTGGGTGGGCTCAGCCTGGTGACCAGTGCCAGCCCCTAATGAAACTGTCGCTGTGGCCAGTCGAGCATGGTCCCCACTACAAGGAGAGATGGCCAGCTCTCGGCCCTCAGGGGAAGCAGGTGGGATGGTGGGTGCAACCTCATCTCAGCCTGGCCCCTCTCCCTCCCTCCTCCGTTGCCCCCTGCCCTGCACTGGCACTCCCTGTGCCAGGTCTGAGGATCCCCAGGACAGACGGAGTCTGGGCCCCAGCTCACCTCCACTGGCTCTCCATTGGGTCCCTGGCAACCTGGAGAGAGAGAGCAAATGAGACATCTACCTGGCAGCCCAAACCCAGGGTCAGGGACCAGGGACGCCCAGCCTACCGGCCCCACGTACTCGGGCAGTCAGCAGGCACGCAGACCGTTACACTCTCGCTGAAGAGGGTCTGGCCCGTCGGGCAGAAGCAGCCTTCGATGGAGGACTGGGGGTCTTGGAGTGTCCTGGGGGATAGATATGGGGGGGGGGAGCTGGTCAGTGGCCCTTGTAGCAGAGACCCTGTCAAGGGTCAGAGGTGCCTCTGCCCCTCCCTTGGACCCAGGAGGCATTTCAGGTGGAAACACAAAGAGGCTGGGGAGTGTTACAGGTGCACAGGAGGCCGAGGGAGTTACAGGGACACAGGAGGCCGGGGGGGTTATAGGTGCACAGTAGGTTGGGCAGAATTGCAGGTGCATTCGGGGACTGGGGGGTGTTACAGGTCGGTATGGGGCTAGGCGGGGATGCAGGTACACACGTGACACTGGCGCTGTTGTTCCCGTAGCAGTATGTGGGGCTGACTGGCCCGCAGGGCTTGTACACCTGGTTGGGAGGACAAGTGAAACCTGCCAGGGAGAAGCCACCGTGAGAGCCAGCATCAGCTCAGCTCAGGTGACGCCACGAACCTTGAGCATGTGCAGGTTTGTCCCAGGCCACCTGACCACCACCCCCCCCCCTCGACAGAGCCTGTGACCACCACCTCTGCACCAGCCACCAAGTCTACAGTGGGGGTCGCCCCAGCCAATGGATGCCTGAGGAGCTGCCTGCCAGTTCTGTTGCCCAGAAGCCTGTGCCCCTAGGCCCCCCCACTCCTCGCCAGGCAGGGCACCCTGAACGCGGGCCCTGGAGGGACCCTCACCACAGGTGTTGTTGGTGCGGCCCCTCCAGTCGATGCATCGCCCGTGGGAGGCGCAGAGTGAGGCGTACATCTCCAGGCTGGAGCACACCATGCTGACGTCCTCCACGTGGCAATGGTCGAAGACGCAGCCTTCGTAGTAGGGCATCGGGGGGATGATGGCGTGGCAGTACTCAAAGACCCTAGGACATGAGAGAGGTATGGGTGCTGCCCCCCTACAGAGTCTGACCTTCCACTCCAAACCACCTCCATGCCCTCTCCCTGACAGCCACTGGCCCTCCCCGATGACTTCTCCCCAAACCAAGCTCACTGCATGGGGTCAGGTTTTTGACTCAGAGCATCCTGACCTGCCCCGCGGGCTCCTGCGACTGCCTCTCCTTACGCGCATAGCAAGCCTCCCCTTTCTCCCACGGAGCAGCCAGTGGTTTTGAACTGCTGACCATGCAGAGAGCAGCCCAGCATGTGACCACCCTGCCGCCCCCAGGGCGCCCCCACCTGATGTCTTACTCGCTCAGGATCAATTCGCAGACCGGGGACGGCCGGCAGACGATCCTGGTGCTCTGTGTGGTGGTGGGTTCGGAGTGGTGGGGGTTCGGTGTTGGGGTGGGCCTCTGACAGAATGGCTGGTTGGGAGTGACCACCTTCCAGTGGCCGGCCATCCCAGAGCAGGAGCTCTCCAGGGCCCCATTTGGCAGGCGGCAATCGTCCTTCTGGTTGTTACTGCAGGTGCCTGAGGAGTGGGTGCTGGGTCAGCGTGGCCCCTGAGCTAGGAGACGGCCCCTTGAGGGCCTCTCACCTCCCCCTGACTTCCCTCAGGCAGGGGACCCTGGCATGGGTCGACCCTCCTCACAGCTGAGGCATGGGGCAGGAGGGGGGGAGCTTCTCACCGCACTGGCCCTCGGTGTTGCCGTCAAACTTGCTGAAGGGCACCTCCACCGAGAAGATGAGGCCGGTGAACATGACCTGCAGGCCGATGGCCGGCACGCTGACGAACATCTTGATGCCCCGCTGTGAGACCACGATGCCATTGCTCCTGAAGCCAGGCTGGACTTCCTTGCCGTTGAAGAGGATCTGCATGGGCCACACCGCCCGGGGACAGAGGCAAGAGCCGGTCAGAGAGGCCAGGAGGGTCCCTGCTCTGGGTGCCCGGGCCCCTGGCCCACCTGTCTCAGCCACGAGAGAGGCTGCCCACCTGGTTGGCTGAGATGCCAGTGGCGTGGGGCCGGCGGGTCAGCACCACGCGGTCCTGCTGGTACTCAAGGATGATGGAGCGCGGGCAGGACAGTCCGTCCGTGGCGTCGCAGAAGTAGTTGTCGATGAGCACGCGGAAGTGGCCGTACCTGGGCACGATCTGCTGCACCAGCACATAGGTGCAGTTGTCCAGGAAGGTGTAGTAGGTGCCATCGAAGGTGATGTAGTGGGGGTCACCCCAGCCGCTGCACACGCCTGCGGGACAAGGGCAGCTGACGGGGGGCCGGGCTCCCGGGCTTCGCCACTGGTCACCTCTCTCCCCGGTCCTGGGCCTGGTCACACACACACAGTTGTCGTCCAGGTGGGACCACCAGGAGGAGCCGCACTGACCTTCCTTGCCCAGCACCCCAGGGCGGAAGCCCCACCCTCAGCCACCCCGTCCCTATGGTGGCCTTCTCCAGAGTCCCACCGGGCTCTCTCCAGCAAAAGTGCCGCCCCTCCATGCCGCGCCCGCCCCACCCGGCTGGCCGGCTCACACTGGCAGTCCTGGTGCGGGCAGCACCCGTCCTCATCCAGCACAGTCACGGGAGGGTAGCCGTTGGCGCAAGTCACCGCCTTGCTGGGCGGGCACGTCCGCGGGTGCAGGGTGATGACGTCGTGGCCCTCGCAGGTGGCCTGGGTGCAGCCGGGCATGTCCCAGGTCTCGCCTTTCTGCAAGGGCAGAGGTGGCACAGGGGCTCAGTGCCCGAGGCTCAGGTGCCCCGTGTGGGAGACCCTGGCCAAGGCCGTGGGGTCCAGCACAAGGTCGAGGGTCCCTCAGTGGTCCCTTCATGCTCTGGCTCCCAGACTCCATCATTCGGACCTCCGAGGGCGTGGAAGGTGCTCTCATTCTCACCCACACAGGGAACCCGAGATTCCCCCCCACCTCCCTGGATGGACGGACCACGAGAGTGTCCTGACAACCCTATCCTCTGACCCGACAGAAGGCCATGTCCAGCGCCCCCTCCAGGCAGGACCTGGGCACACAGTGTCCTTGGAAGGGGCCAGGCAGCTCCTGCAGGAACCCCGCAGCCCCTTGGAGAGAGTCGGGAAGAGCACTCACTGTTCTTGGGGGCACCACATTGGAGCATATGTCGTGAGTGCTGGGTGAAGGGGTGGGCGGCAGCGTGGGCGGTGGGCAGTCATGACTGGCACGCCTGACCACGTGGCAGTCCTCTGTGCACTGGGCTGAATAGCAGTGCCCGTCAAGGTCTCTCTGCTGGTAGATGGTGGCCCCTGCAAGACACGCACCCACTGGAGCTTGGTGGCTGGCGGGGGTGGGGGTCAAGGTGGAAGGGGCTTTGGACAGCTCTTGTCCAGCAGGTGTGTCCACTCTCTCCACCCACTGAGGGCGGCAAAGGGAGAGGGGATGCAGAGAGGCACTTGGACCCTCCAGACCTCGATGCAGAAAGAGCCACGGCACCCCACCCACTCGCGATGTCAGCCAGGGGCAACAGGACACTCACAGCACACCCAGGACACGCTGGGGGCCCGGGCGAGGCAGCCACCTACCAGCGGGGTAGAACTTGCCGGCCACAGCGCAGTAGCAATGGGTGGTGGAGCTGGGCGGTGACACAGAGGTGGTCTGAGGTGTAGATGGGGCGACTGAGGTCGGGGGGCAGCCTTCCAGGAACTCGCAGCACAGCACGCGGATCTCATAGTTGAAGCACATCTTAAACTTCCCCGTCTGGTCCTGGTTGCGGCACACCAGCCCCACGTCGGGATTGCACTCCACCACCTGCCCCAGCCGCTCGATGCTGATCTCAGGGTGGTTCTCGGCACGGCACTGCAGCTGCGTGATGGCCTCGGGCTTGTGACAGACCTTCTCTCCATGCCGGATGATGTTCTCATAGGTTTCCACATCTCCTCCTTGCAGCCCGGAAGCTGGGAAGTCCACATCAAACCATTTGGTCCACTTGCACTCTGTCGGGCAGGTGGTGTGAGTCGGCTCATGGACAGTGGGTGTGACTGTAGGGACAGTGGGTGTGGTTGAAGGAATGGTGGTGGTTGTGGTGGTGGTTGGAGGGACAGTGGATGTGGTTGGGGGAATTGTGGTGGTGGTGGTGGTTGGAGGGACAGGGGTTGAAGGAGTTGCTGGAGTGTAGCAGTTGGGCTCACAGCACAGCACACGGATCTCGTAGTTGAAGCACATCTTAAACTTCCCCGTCTGGTCCTGGTTGCGGCACACCAGCCCCACGTCACGGTTACACTGCACCACCTGCCCCAGCCGCTCAATGCTGATCTCAGGGTGGTTCTCGGCACGGCACTGCAGCTGCGTGATGGCCTCGGGCTTGTGACAGACCTTCTCGCCATGCCGGATGATGTTCTCATAGGTTTCCACGTCTCCTCCTTGCAGCCCGGAAGCTGGAAAGTCCACATCGAACCACTTGGTCCACTTGCACTCTGTCGGGCAGGTAGTGTGATTAGTCTCAGGGACAGTGGGTGCGATTGTAGGGACAGTGGGTGTGGTTGGAGGAATAGTAGTGGTGGTTGTGGTGGTGGTTGGAGGGACAGGGGGTGTGGTTGGGGGAATTGTGGTGGTGGTGGTGGTTGGAGGGACAGGGCTTGAAGGAGTTGCTGGAGTGTAGCAGTTGGGCTCACAGCACAGCACACGGATCTCGTAGTTGAAGCACATCTTAAACTTCCCCATCTGGTCCTGGTTGCGGCACACCAGCCCCACGTCACGGTTGCACTGCACCACCTGCCCCAGCCGCTCAATGCTGATCTCAGGGTGGTTCTCGGCACGGCACTGCAGCTGCGTGATGGCCTCGGGCTTGTGACAGACCTTCTCTCCATGCCGGATGATGTTCTCGTAGGTTTCCACGTCTCCTCCTTGCAGGCCGGAGGCTGGGAAGTCCACATCGAACCATTTGGTCCACTTGCACTCTGTCGGGCAGGTGGTGTGATTAGTCTCAG
>PVJH01044132.1:0-13167 GCA_004026705.1 Nesogale talazaci | reverse complement strand
AGGGGAGAGAGGGAGGTTGGGGAAGATGGGGGAGGGGGGTTGAGCCAATAAACCTAGGGGACAAGGAACAACAAGATATCTAAAAACAATGGATTATGAGCTATGAGGGCAAGTTAAAAAAAAGACAAAAAAAAATCGATGGTGAGGAGGATGTAGAATCCCTGGTGGAGTCTGATCAAGTACAATTACTGAGAAGAATTACTGAGTGTCAAGTGATGGTTGATCATGATAGTGGGACAGGAGGAAAGTAAAAGAAAATAAAGAAAAGAATTAGGAGGCAAAAAACTTATAGAGGTATAAATATAGACATATATATATGCATATGTATAAAGTGATAGGGATTAAGGTCTATGTGCATATATTCATATGTTAAATATCAAGCTAGCAGACAGAATTGGGCCTCTACTCAAGTCCTCTCTCAACAAAAGAACTCTTCGTTCTAATAACCTGGCATCCTGTGATTCTCAGCTTCCCGACATGATCACTGAAGGCAAAATGCGTGCAAAAGCAAATGTGGTAAAAAAAAAAAAAACTGATGGTTCCCAGCTCTTAGAAGATATAGCATCTGGAGTCTGAAAAACTTGAAGTTAGACAAGCAGCCATCTAGCAGGGAGATAACAAAGTCCATAGGGAAGAAGCATACCAGCATATATCGATAGAGGTATCGGGCATTAGAAGACCCCAAACAAACAAATATATCAGTGAAAATGATGGGGCTGGAGTGGGGCTGAGTCTACAGCCCAGCTGTAGACAATTGAATATTCCCTCACAGAAGCATCACAAGGAAAGAATGAGGCAGCCAGGGTGCAGCGTAGCACTGACTAAACACACAATATTCCTCTTGTTCTTTAATACTTCCTCCCCCACTATCATAGCCCCAATTCTACCTTACAAATATGGCTAGACCAGAGTATGTACATTGGTACAGGTAAGAGCTCTCTAGACAGGGAATTCAGGACAGATAAACCCATGAGGAACAGTAAAGAGAGTAGCAATACCATGAGGTTAGGGGGAAGGTGGGGAGAGGAGGAGAAGAAAGGGGGAACAGATTGCAATGTGGACATGCAACCCAACCACCCCCAGGTGGACTAACAACAGAAATGTGGGTGAAGGGGGACAGCAGATGGTGTGAGATATTAGAATGATAATTATAATTTATAAAGGATTCCACAGGATGGAAGTGTGGCCAGAAGGAGGGGAAAACAAAGAGCTGATACTAAAGGCTCCAGTAGAAAGAAAATCTGAAAATGACGATGGCAACATATGTACAAATGTGCTTGATACAATGGATGTATGGATTGTTATGAGAACTATAAGAGTCCACAACAAAATAATTCATTTTTTAAAAAAGAAAAGAAATCATATGAGGTATTTCATTGGGCAAGGCTGTCACTTTGAAGGGTAAAATGCTCCTGACCCAAGCCATAATCTTTTCAACCATCGTATGTGCATGTTAAAGGTAAACCCAGGAAGACCACAGAGGAATTGATGCACTGGAGTTATAGTGGTCCTGAAGAATATTGAAAACACTATGTCAGCAGAAAAAGCAATGCTCTCTTTGAAGAAGTAAAACCAGAATTCTCCTTCCATATTTGGATGGGGAGACTTCATCTCATGTGGCCAGAAGGTGCACATTTCAAAGAACATTAGATTTGGCTTCTGAAAATAGACTTGCCATTAAGAGGATGAACTGCTGTGTGGCCATCCTCAAATTGTTGTCATGTTTGAACCCATTGTCACAGTCACTAAATCAGTCTATCTTGTTCAAAGTCTCTCTCTTTTGAGCTGGCCCGACATTACTAAGCATGATGCCCTTTTCCAGGGTCTGATCTCCCTGATAAGATAGCCAAACTAAGTGAGATGAAATCTCACCATCCTCACTTCTAGGAACTATTCTGGGTGCACTTCCTCCAAGACAGTTGTTTGTCCTTCTGGCAATCCATTGAACTTTCAGTATTCACCAGCGCCTCAATTAAATGCATCAGTTCTTCTTTGGTCTACCTTATTCATTGTTCAAGTTTCACATACATATGAGGCACTTGGAAATACTATGGGTTGGGTCAAGAACATCTGTGGTAGTTAAATAATCTGGTGTCAATTTGAGGATTAAGAGTATAGGGGTGGACTGCGGCCCACAGGGCTGATGGTTCAAACCCAGTAGCAGTTCTCCAGGAGCAAGGCTGGGCTTCCTACTCCCACTAGGGCAGTGATGCAGGGGAAAAAAAGATTTAAAGAAAAAGTGAAGAATGTGTGGGGTGAACAAGGGGAGGGTGTTATTTATGTCTCCACGGAAAAGAGGAACCAGATTTCAACCTGGCTCCAAGCCAAGAACACAACACACTGGCATGAAGCAGGGAACCAATAGAGAGGCCTGAGGGACCAGCCCCAAGACCAACTAAGTGGACAGGCCCCTCCCTTCCCACAGAAGAATTCATTTCAGAAGACAGCACTGAAGTTACAGTTCAAGGAAAGGTCTGTGTCAGATCAGAGCACACAGGAACAAACAATGGGGGAGGGAAAAAAGTAAAGAATGTCCTGGCCCACCCAGCCCTGAGGACAATATTTCTGCTCAGAGTAGTCAATGTCTAGAGAAAACCATAGGGCCGGTCTCACCATGAGACAGGAAATCCCTCATTGACTCATAGCACCACAGGGGACCACACTGGAGACACATGAGGAAATTGTGCCTGCCCTAAGGCCACCACACCAAGGTGAAACACTGGGGGTGTGCAACAGAGCAGCCAGGGGAATAGAGCAATGAAGTCCCCAGGGAATACCAAAAATAGACTGTGGGGCCAGGGTGTAGCACCCATCAGACTCAACAGGAAAGCACTCGTAAAGAACGACACATAGACTTTGAACTAGTGATAGGCTTTTCTTTTGTTGTCACTGGATTTCTGTTGTATTTTTTGTTGTAGCGACTATTCTATTTTCTATTGTTGCTTTGTTTTGTTCGGTCTTGTATCTGTGCCTATTGTTGTCTCTGCATGTCTATGTGTATGGGATAGGTGAGATAAACAATCTGGAAGAGAGAACAAACAATGGGAAGACAGTTGGGGGAGGGGGGTCATGAAAGGGGAGGAGGCAGGGAAAAGGCAGTGGGTGTTAATACACCTAGGGACCAGGTAATAAGAAGTGACCAAACAGCAATGGTGGGGAGGGTGTAGAAGGTCTGGTAGGGCTTGATCAAGGGCAATGTCACCGAGCGGAATGACTGAAGCCCAAATGAAGGCTGAGCATGATAGTGAGACAAGATGATGGTAAAAAGAAATAGAGGGAAGACCTAGGAGGCAAAGGGCATTGAGAGAGATCTAACTACAGGCTTGTATATATGTAAATATATTTATATATGATGATGGGGAAATATATCTATGTACATTAATTTATAGGTTTAGTATTAAGGAAGCAGATAACACTGGGCCTCTACTCAAGTAATCCTTCGGCATAAGAACATTTTGTTCTAATAATCTGGCACTCTGAGATGCTCACCTTCCCAACGTGATCTCTGAAGACAAAATGGGTGCATAAGCAAATGTGGTGATGAAAGCTGATGGTGCCTGGCTATCAAAAGATATGGTATCTGGGGTCTTAAAAGTTTGAAGGTAAACAAGCGGCCATCTAGCTGAGAAGTAACAAGTCCATATGTGAGAAGCACACGAGCCTATGTGACCACTCAGTGTTGATGAGATCAGGTATCAGGCATCCAAGACCCAGAGCAAAAAAATTATAACGTGAATTGGGGGGGGGAGGGGGAGACAGGTATGGAATGGAGGTCCAAATCCAATCTGTAAACAATTAGACATTCCCTTACTGAAAGGTTGTGGGGGAGAAGACAGGTCAGTCAGAGTGCAGTATAGCATCCATGAAACATACAGCTATCCTCTGGTTCTTTAATGCTTCTTCCCCCCACTATTATGACCCTAATTCTACCATTTAAATTTGGCTAGACCAAAGCATGTACATGAATACAGATAAGAGAATCCAGGACAGATAAACTCCGTGGGACCAATATTGAGAGCAGTCATATCAAGAGGGGAAGGCGGGGAGGTGGGGGAGAAGAGGGGAATCCATTACAATGACGTACCTATAAGCCGCTCCCAGGGGAATGGACAACAGACAAGGCGGTAAAGGAAGACATCAGATAGTAAAAGACATGAAAAAATAATAATAATTTATAAATTATTAAGGGTTCATGAGGCAGGGAGGGGTAAAAATGAGAAGCTGATACCAGGGCTCATGTAGAAATAAAATGCTTTGAAAATGATGATGGGCTGAGCCCCGGTGGCGTAGTGGTTGTGCACGGGACTGCGGCCCACTGGGATGGAGGTTCGATTCCAGCTCCACGGAGCAAAGGCTGGGCCTCCTACTCCCACCACCTGAGGGCAGTGATGCCAAAAAAAAAAGAAAAAGAAAATGATGATGGTAACATATGTACAAATGTGCATGAACACAATGTATGGATATAGGATTGTGATAAGAGTTGTATGAGACCCTAACAAAGTGATTTTTAAAAAAAGAGTGTAGGGGCTCTCTCTCTCTCTTTCTATTTCTCTCTCCTCAGTCCCTGTGAAACATCTTAAAGAAGAAGCCATATGGATCTATCCTGATGCAGCCATGGTAGATGGAGAAGCCACTTGAAGACTCCTGCCAGCACTTAGATGCTTAGAACGCCACTGGATCCACAAGACTTCCACCCACTGGCCTTTGATCTTCCTGCATTTGGCATCATTGCCTGTGTCTTGTGAATCTGAAGAGGACTTTATAGATTGGTATAGACTTGATATTGACTGGGCTGAGATATTTTCTCAATATTCAATTGCTCTTGTATATAAAGTTCTTTCTTATACACGCAACTGTGAGTTTATGATTTTGTTTCTCTAGTCTACCCAGACTAATGCATCATAGGTCTCCAAGAGGCACTTTGCTTTCTAAGATTTTAAAGAGATCTCATGCAGCAGATTTTCTTTGTGCAATATGTTGTTTCATTTCTTGACTGCTGTTCCATGATGGTTGATGGTGAAGCCACGTCTAATAAAACCCCTCACAACCTCACTATTTTCCATTTATCATGATGTTATTACTCGTGTCGTGAGAATTCTAGTCTTCTTTACATTTCATCATAATTCATAAAGAAGGTAAAATTCTCCAAGTTCTCTTGACTTTCAACAAGAAAGGTGTGTCATATGCATACAGCACATTTCTATTGAACCGCTCTCCAATTCTGATGCACAATCCTTCTTCAAACAATACAGCTTCTCAGTTTATTTGCTGATTATACTCAATAAATAATATTATGAAGGATGCAACCCTTATGCATACCTCTCCTGATTTCTAAATCATGCCGCATCCCATTGTTCTAGTGAATGACTGCCTCTTAGCCTGTGTACACGTTCTGCACGAGTACAATGAAGAGGCCCATAATTCCTTTCTTTGCAGTTATCCAGAGTTTGCTATAATTCACTCTGCCTTTGCAGAGTCATCAAAAGAAAAGTGAACATCTTTCTGAGAATCTTCCATATGACATCAGGAATGATATCCTTCATTCTTCATCCGCTCCTGAATCCGGCTTGAATTTCCAGAAGTTTTCTGTCAATGTACTGCTGAAAGTATTAAGCAAAATGGCAATGGAGGTAGATATGTCTGATCTCCCCTGGCTTCCCTATTGCCTTGAAGAAAGAGTCAGACATGCCTCCATGCTCTGTCCTTTATCACGTACTCTGACACCAGTTGTTTCTCCCTGGCCACTCAGCATCTATGCAGGGTTCAATAACTCATTGCAGTGGCTACACGGAACTCACAGACAATACTCAGGAGTATTAGGGAAGTTCATTAGGAGGTTTATTGGGGAAGTCAATAGGTTGTCACACGTCAGGATCAGCAAACAGTAAGAATACAGCCAAGTTTCTCTGTGGTTCTCAGGCTCTCAGTCACATGGTAGCCAAGCCTCTCTCCAGTCTCAGCCACACATCCCTTGGCCTTGGTCTACATGGGTCAGGAAGGCAGTCCTCCTGTCCCAGTGTCCCACAGTACCAGGGTCTCAGGCCAAATGAGGAGTCTTGGGCCAAAGGAGCAGGAGGTGCTGCTCCATAGTCTTGGCACTGCTCCTCTGAATCTCCATGTCATCGTCTCCGGAGCATCTGGTCTCAGTAGCTTGAGAGAGCTTGTGAACATGGTCTTCCAAGATCCTAGAGAGTTCCTTCTCTGTTCCTGCTGCAAAGGTGGCTCATCTTTAGAGTCAGGTTGGTAATGAAAACGGACCAATCTCTTCCATTGGTATTGGAGCCATATTAAGAAATTTCACTCCAGCACAAATGATTTTTTCATTACATCAGCAAAATTTAACTTGATTGTCATATTAATGATATGTGAGATAAAATCTGCGTTCTGCCAGGTCACCTTTTTTTCATAAAGGGCAAAAATGTTTCTCCTGGTTATGTGAATATGAAAAACAAACCCATTGCATTGAGCTGATTCTGATTCATAAAAGCTCTATGAAAATGGTATGGAATTGTTCCCCAGCATTTCCAAGGCAGCAGACCGACTCGTCTTCTAAGTCAAAGCAGCTAGTGGGTTTGAACTACCAATTTCCCAGTAGTCAGTCCAGCGCTTAATACACAACACCACCAGGATTCCATGGTCATTTGGTAAGAAAATGGAAACTTGTCACAAAAAAACATGGACCTTGTAGATCAACGCGTCACTCTGGAAACAGGGAAGGTCCATGATTGAGATACACAGACTACTACGGATTAGAAAAGCTTTTAAGATTTGTTCCATAGCCCTGCAACCCCCATGCTCAGTTTATAGCTCACAATCAAATGACCCCCAATTTGATCACGAACTTGTCCAGTCCAGTCCTTGAGGTTGAGACTGGGCTAGCTGGGGGGATGTGGCAGCAACCCACTTCCAAACATATGGTCGTGACCAGATACTGCTGATCATGATCAGACAGAGCTCAGCACAAGAGGCTAAGTTGATGGAGAAAATAAAAATTGATTTAGAACCCTGACAGTGAACCGTATAGTCAAGAGCAAATCTAGTGCTCACAATATGTGGTGCAGCTCAACAGGCCATGTCTCCTCATTTAAAAAAGGTGAACGAATATAGAAATTTGTTCAGCAAAAAACTAAAATGTCATCAAAATGCTGTTCCTCCGGGTGATACATAAACACTCACCTTATATAGTTTTTTATACATAGTTATAAATTCAATATAGTTCCTCAAATTTTTCTATAGCATGCTAATCTGGGCATATTATTTTATACAAATGAGAAGATGCCATATGTAATTTTTTTGGGGGGGGGCATCACTGCCCTCAGGTGGTGGGAGTCGGAGGCCCAGCCTTCGCTCCGTGGAGCTGGAATCGAACCTCCATCCCAGTGGGCCGCAGTTCCACGCACAACCACTATGCCACCGGGGCTCAGCTGCCATATGTAATTTTAAACTGCTTTTGTTTTCATGTAATATAACGATCCTTCTATTCCGTGTAAGATCATTCTGATTTATATCCTCCCATCAGATGGGTGTATCTAGTTTATTTACCTATCTCCTAGTGATGGATACTGTTGCTGTTGTCTGACACCGCTGGCAGAGTGGACTCTGCTTCGAGGTCTAACCACAGGGTCAGTAGTGAGAAACCACCAGTGCTGCTGTGGAAGAAAGTAGGAGTGTTTTTCTCAGGCAAAAAGTTATCGTTTCAGAAATCCATAAGGGCAGTTCTATCCTGACCTAACAAGTTCCATATGCGTTGGAATTGACTTGATGGCAGTGAGTTTGGGTTTTTTTTGGGGAGGGGGGGGCATCACTGCCCTCAGGTGGTGGAAGTAGGAGGCCCAGCCTTTGCTCCGTGGAGCTGGAATCGAACCTCCATCCCAGTGGGCTGCAGTCCCGCGCACAACCACTACACCACCGGGGCTCAGCCCGTGAGTTTGGTTTTTTAACTAGTTGTTTTTAAATGTTTTTAGTGAGTGCACTGGACTATCTTTTTTTCCCTCGTCTACTTTTGTACAACTTGGCAAGGATTCCTTTAAGGTAAACTTCTTCAAAAAAGGGATTTCTGAATGAAAAGATGCAATATGAAATGGAGTGCTTCTTGCTCTGCAAAGTGTTACCCATTTACATTCCTCCAAATAATGTGTGAAACTAGAACACTAGGTGGTGCTAAGCATGCTCACTCAGGTTTGTTGTGTGGGAATCATTTGGGAGGCTTATCTAGTTGGGCCTTCCCCAGAATGAATCTGCACTCATGCTGACTGAAAGTTTGTCAGGGTCTCCCTTCATCATATCACATGCCTCCCCAGCAAGCAGAATGAGTACTTCTATACAGAAATACCAGGCTCAATGGAAGAACAAAACTTTCCAGCAATCAGAATTTTCCCATAATGAAAGAATACATTCTCTATTAATTACTATCTGGTCACTCAATTAGAAGTGATCACCCAATCAAAGAATGGATGATATTGTGTTAAATTATTAAATGCTATGATCCCTGAAGCTTCCTTATTTTGACTCTAAGGCCCCAAGACACCCAGGTCTGAAGGGCACAAATTGAAACTATGTCCTCTCATCATCACTGCTTCCCTACATTCTTTTTCATGTCAGGATAAAGTAGGTTTATGTCTGAGTATTTCATTAGGTTCATGTTTGGGAGTCTTAGATCACTACTTCTTTCAGAGTCAAAGGTTGGTATTTCTTTTCCCATTCAACAAACAATTTTATTTTTATTTTTATTTTTTTTAGGTATCACTGCCCTGGTGGTGGGAGTAGGAGGCCCAGCCTTTGCTCCTGTGAGCGGGAATTGAACCTCCGTCCCAGTGGGCCGCAGTCCTGCACACAACCACTACACCACCGGGGCTCAGCCTCAACAAATATTTATTGAACTTATGCTATGCATCTGGTAGAGTACTAGATGCGGTGGATCTGACGGTGACCAAAGCTGGCCATGCCTGCCCACATAGAATTTACAAACTGTGTTTATAAACAGGCCTAGATATGTAGGAAGTCATAGAATTGGTTCTTTGCTTCTCTGAAACATGTAGGTTAACTGACAGATAGGCTGTCATTAAAACTGAATACGTACATTAAGGAAATCAGAAACCTTTAAAACCCATTTCTCGGTGTTGGTTTTTGGGGTAGACATCAAGCAACACAGAGGGCAGAAATAATTACCTGAGCCTTTGAGGTAAAAGAATTTGAGCAGAAGCAACTCTCTGATCCCCCAAATAAAGCAAACAAAAGCACACTCATTGGATTGTCTAGGAAATCACATCTGTGTTCCATATGAACTACGGGTCTTCACAGGCCCACGGTCTAAGATTAGAAACCTCTGAATACTCTTCAGAACACCATGACTCTTTTAGCCCCAAGCTTAATGCCCTATTTCCTCTGAGAGACAAACTACAGACACAAGAGAAAATCGAGGGAGAAGGGGTCCACCGAATGGTTTGGGCTCAATCGTTTTTATTTTTAAAAGTGCCCGCTAGACCACATGTATCAAGGTGGAAATGCCATGAAAAGAATTCTGGAAGAAATCCTGAGCCCAAACCTTTTCTTAGGTTAAAAAATATTATCATTCGAGGGCACATTCCATCTCCTGTCACGCATGCCTGAGCAGAATGCTTCCTGTTGAAAGCTCATTCTGAACATGAAATGCCATCCCCAAGGTGAGCCTGCCATCCCTGGAAGGCACAAGACGGAATCAACAAAATAATCCTCACTTTCAATGGCAGTGCTTTATTTCAGGAAGGATCTGGAAGCCTCAGAAAAGAGGAATTCTTTGAGAAGTTGCCTTTTGAAATACACCCATGCCAGCGAAACTTGACCAAAAGCACTTTTTTTCTTTTACTTTCTTCTCTCTTTATTTTTATGGCAAACTGGGTGACAGTTTACCGAGCAGATCATCAGTTTTATATTCAATAATTCATGCACTTTTGCAATCATACTCAGTGTACAAGTAACTGATTGCTTATTCTACCCCCTCCATCCGTTTGCTGTTTCCTTTCCTCTTTTCTTAACCCTCTAAACTTTCCCCTTGGGTAACTGCTGCTCTTTTGTTCTTCACTGGTTAATTTTTCTAAGACAGGGGCGAGTTCAGTGCAGGGCCATTGTCTCAGAGGTCCCACCAGCCTCTTTCTGATGAAAAAGCCTGCTCTCTCTTAGGATTTTGGATTCTGTTTGGTATTCTCTCCTACTCTATCAAGGACCATTTACTATTATCCTTCTCAGAGCAGTTAGTAACGGTAACCAGGCACTCTCTTGTTCTGGTCTCCAGGTCATGGAGACTGATACTTGCATGGTTCATCATTCATTCATTCATTCATAGCTTTAGAAAGGACATGGAAAGTCAGGAAAAAAATCACATACTCTTGGTTGGCTACAGATCAATACAAAGTAGTATCCAGTGTGAGTCCTGGAGCAGCATCAAGGCCATAATTGGGACATGTACATTATGTAAAGCAAAGAAGCTTCTAATGTGGGTTCAGGGGCTTTCCTGAGGCAATCAAGGCATGGCTCATGACTGTGCGACCCCCAGTACAATCATCTTAATCAAGAGCACACTCAAGTAAACTTCTCAAGGAGATTATCCCTCCCTAAAATGGTTGGGGCCTTGTGGGGAGAGGGGCAGAGGTAGGAAAGCGCTTTCTACTGCACTCTATCTAAGGACAGCACTCTATTTCTTTGCTGGGTTCAGTAATTTATTGCAATAGCCACACACACATAAACAATGCTCCCAGTTATGGGCCTTATGAGGGAAGCTGGTGGGTTACAAACTATTAAAGATACAGCTCTTTTCTCTGTGGGGCCTCTTCTCAGGTTGACAGGCATGTTTCTCTGGGCTTTTGGCCTCTCTGCCACGTGGTCTTTGGTCTCTGTCTACGTGCACCAGCAATCCTGGTTGCCTCTCTGCATCGTGGATGTAGTGCTGCTTCTCGGCCCTGCTTCCTGCTCTCGGTGGGTGCCGTAGCCTCTGGTGCCTTTGCTGCCTCCATCGTTCCAGTGAGCGATCCTATATTTGCTCTCCTGATGGAAAAGAAAAAGGAAAATGAGACCACCACCCCACCACCTCAAACACACACACACACACACACACACAACGATTGGGGAAGAGAACTAGCAAAGAAGGGAAAAGAAAATGAGAAAGAAAAGAAAGAGAGAGAGAGAGAGTGTGACAGCGCTGGCACAAATCTTAGGCAGTCTGACACCAGAGCAATGAGCACATGGCTCCCACCACGAACCAACAGGCAGCGCCCTCTATGGAGGAGTAAGGCTGAAAGGATGAGCACTATGCAATCAGAAAAGGGGGGAGGGGGAGAAGGGGAAAGAACTAAGTCAAAGGAAAATGAGTGTACAGAACAGCACAATCCTGAGCAAAGTGTCTGTAGACATGGCTACGCTGGAAATACAACATTCTCCATGAGAATGCACGCTGCCACTGGAGAGACACAGGCACGGAGTGTTGACCATGGAGTCTGCAGGGTGTGCAGCGCTCATTCCTTGGGGTCAAAAGCAAAGAAGAATAAGAAAATAAGGGGGCACAGCATTAAAAACTAAGAATATATATATGCAGAAAAGGAGCCGCATTGACAGTACGGGGTTTGGGTCTTGACATTGACTATGTGGGAGGGATAGGTGGGAGTGGATGGGACACACCTTTGGTAGCTGAGAGGTTTTGCAAAGTAGAGAGGGAGATCCCACCTCCAATTATACATGATGGATGCCGGGACTGGCGCGCCCTTGGGTGAGTGGAGTCGGTTGGCTTCTTATTTCTGAAAACAAAATAGCTATGACTGTTCTTAGAGCCATTGCCACAGGATGATTGGGACCCTAGGAAGGATGAGGAGCAGAAAGGAAAGAAGGGCACATGGAGGAGTGCTCCCCATGCTTTATCCCAGTGAATTTAGCTGATCCCTTTCTGGCTCTGAGAGTCACGGTGGAGCAGTGGCTTTTGCACTGAACTGCTAAGCACAATGTGGTCAGTGGACCCAACCTGCCAGGCACTCCACAAGAAAAAGATGAGTCTATCTGCCTCTAGAAAGATTCAAAGTCCTAGAAACTCACACGGAAAGTTCTCACCTGTCCTAGAGAATTGCTAAGAGTCAGAAGGGACGCAATGGCAGTGGGCTTTGGTTTATTCCCCTTGCCTGTCAGAACTAGAAGTCTTCTCCTGGAGTTCTCCTTGATTGTGCCACTTCTGACTACCTGAATTTAGGCTGCCTGAAGTCCAGGCAGGAACCCGCGTACCATAATGGGTTCCGCATGGGGTGCTAACCACAAAAGCAGCAATTTAAAGCCACCAGCCTTTCTCAGGAGGGAGATGAGGCTTTCGACATCTGTAAAGGTGAAGTCTCAGAAACCCACAGGGTCACTAGGAATTTTAATCTACTTGAGGACAATGAGGGTGAGGTTTAATACATCCAAGTGGAGTGCTGCTTGAGACCAAGAAGAAGAAGAAACAGCAATCCCACTATATGTTTGATTGCACTTGTAAACTTGTGCCTTTCTCTACCACCAGCCTGAGACAATTGACTTTGGAGGTCCACCACTAGCAGCTTCATGCAATATGTCCAGCATAGACCCCGTAAAGTAAAGCCTATCAAGCAGTTGGTAGAAGAAAGGAATCGATGGCATAGGGGGTTACTCATTGCACTGCAAACCACAAAATCAATGGTTTGAAACCACCAGCTTCTTGGAAGAAAGGTGAGACTCTCAAGAATTAGTCTCAGAAACCCACTAGGGTGGCTTAAGCGTGTCATGTCACGGATTATGATAGGGCGATGAAACACCTAGCTTGCCCTCTGAAACACCAACCACGGTCTGTGGGGGAAAGAAGAGGCTCTTTACTCCCAGAAAGATTTACAGACTCAAAAACTAACACGTGGAGTTTTACTCTGTCCTGTAAGGTCTTTCCTAAATGATATATTAAGGAAGAATTCGTGGCTGAAAATGAACGTACCAGGTTTTTTAGAGAGCTAAGAGAAGGGAGTTTATGATTCTAGTCAAGCGTATCAACCTATTGACAACAGTGTAATCATTTCACCAATTTCTTTTCAGCTTTTAAAAGTTAGAAAATCAACACTCTTTTTACTCTGTAAAGTGTACCATATCCAGTTTAAGCTTTGATGAATAACATGGATTTTTACTAAGAATTTTTATAAAATTTTCTTAAAG
>PVJH01044131.1:0-13247 GCA_004026705.1 Nesogale talazaci | reverse complement strand
GGGGGGGTTCCTAGCTGGCTCAGCTCCCCTGCTGCGAAGTCACACCGCCTCCTCAGGCTTATTCTCAGCAGGCAGCTCTGCGTCCCCGTCCAGCCTGGGCTTTTGCTTCACATGACGGTGTCGCCTCTGGGGAGGGAGGGGCCTGGGGGCAGCAGTGAGAAGAGCCTGGGTGCCCTGGCCTGCCCCGACCAGCCGTGTCTTTTCCTAGTGCCTCCCTTTGTGGCTCGGGAGACGTTACGGGCCTGGCAGGAGAAGAACCACCCCTGGCTGGAGCTCTCCGACGTCCACCGGGAAACCACCGAGAACATTCGGGTCACTGTCATCCCCTTCTACATGGGCATGAGGGTACGTGGCCAGCCGGGGCCTTCTATCGGGGCTAGCTCCTGCTCTGATGGCGGACTGGGCCCCACCTGCCAACCACAGCGCTGGCTGGGTCTGCTCCTGTGCGTGCTGCTGTGGTACGGGCCTGGACGCATTGGGGGCCCCTGTCACTGCCCCCAGACAGGGCTCCTCGGCCAACACGTGCCTTCTTTCATTCTGGTCCAGAGGGAGCATGCTTAGCACACACATATGTACACATGCACGCGCACCCACACACGTGCTCGTTGACACCAGTGCATGCATTAGTCAGACGTGTGGAGCTGTGTCCTGCCTGGCTGTAAGCTAGTGGGGGGGGGGTTTGGAGTGGAGGGGATGGGCACAGACATAAATGAAACACTTACTGCTGTTCTGCAGCGGTAGTGGGGCCACCAACGTGCAACACATAGGACTAACAGAAGGCTGTGGGGGGCAGAGGTGGCAGTAGGGCTGGCCGCAGGGCTGTGAGTGCTAGAGATGTCGGGGGTGTCCACCCGCTGTGCTGGCCAACCTGACCAGGGTGAGCGGGGCTGCTGACAGGAACATACTGGGTCCTGCTCCCCGGACTTAGTCTTGGTTGTTCTGTTTTCTCCCCTAGGAAGCCCAGAATTCCCATGTCTACTGGGTGAGTGCCTCCCTCGGGGTGGAGGTGTGGCTGGGGGTCAGGCTGGGAGGTCGGGGCGCTTACCCCCTGGGCCGCCCTCCCTCCTCCCCAGTGGCGCTACTGCATCCGCTTGGAGAACCTCGACAGTGACGTGGTCCAGCTCCGGGAGCGGCACTGGAGGATATTCAGCCTGTCGGGCACCTTGGAGACCGTGCGAGGCCGAGGGGTGGTGGGCAGGGTGAGCACTGCTGGGCTGTGGTCTCCTGTGGGGGTAGATGCCCATGCCTAGACCAGACCGTTGCCTGTCATTGCTGGGACTAACCCGGCACAGGGTTGGAGAGGCCCATGGCCGCAGCTCATGGTCCCTTTCCCTGGGGGGCAGGGTGAGGTCGTCTAAGAAGCAGGACTTCTCACTTCTACCCAGTTGGCTTCGAAGTCAGACCGCTGCCTCCTCTGGGCTGCTCTTGCCATGTCGCACCGCTGCCCAGTACCTTAGTTCAGTCTGTGATGACCTTGCCCTGAATCAGAATCAAAGGCCCAGAGTCCGTGCTGGGGGGTAGGGAGGAGGGGGCTGAGGCCGTCACTGGGAGTGCCAGACTGGAGCTAAATGAGCAGCACATGGCCCTGGGGGCAGAGGAGCCTGGGCCCTGGCCTGACCCATTGTGCCTGGACCCCGGCAGGAGCCTGTGTTGTCTAAGGAGCAGCCTGCGTTCCAGTACAGCAGCCATGTCTCCCTGCAGGCTTCCAGCGGGCACATGTGGTGAGTGGCTGCAGGCCAGGTGGCCTGGGGCGAACCCTGGGTCCACTTAGGGCTGGAGGTGGGCTCTTCCCAGCTGGTCACTCTTGGGGGAGGTGGGCCTTGGTTGTTTCCCTTATGACTGCCTGTTTCCCAGTTTCCTGTGATGTGTAGGCCAAGGACTTATGCCAAAGCCAGCTGATGACTTGTCGCTGCCCCAGGTGCCCAGGGAGCAGGGTTCTCAGAGGTGCAGCCTCGGCCAGCCCAGGGCACCGTGTCTCCCCTCCTCTCCCAGGAGCGCCAGAAGGGGTGGTCAGGGACCCCACGTGGTCCTGTCCTGAGTCTGCTGCCTCACCCGGCCTGCGGTCGCAGGAGACCCTGGGCCAGCTCGCTCCTCTCTGACCGCAGGGGCACCTTCCGCTTTGAGAGACCCGACGGCTCCCACTTTGACGTGCGGATCCCTCCGTTCTCCCTGGAGAGCAATAAAGATGAGAAGACGCCGCCCTCGGGCCTTCACTGGTAGGCCAACAGAGGCCCCCGTGCCCCGGCTCAGTCCCTCAGAGAAGAGCGCTCCTTCCACAACGGCTGCAGGACTCCTTTTTTCTCCAGCATGGGCCACCGCGCCCTCTGAATTGTTCGCGCCATTTGATTGTGTTTTTTGCGGGAAGGTAACAGTTTTCTCCAGAAGCTTCCCACCTGACTCCTCCAGGTCTGGCCCTGCCTACACTGTCCCAGGAAGCCCGCCCACCAGGAACTCCGGGCTCGGCTGTCACAGGAGGCCTGGAGGAACGTCTCCAGCCCGTCACGTTGGAATGTGAGGTTCAGTCAATAAACCAGTGCACACCTGGTCCCCCGGGTCTCAGGCTTCCTTCTGACCTTCACCTTCCAGGCGGCTGGACGACCACCAGGGTCGGGCTCCCCTATCCACTGGGGTGGGTGCGAGCCTGGACTCATCCTTTGGCTGGAGGAGCGGCCTGGCTTTTAGCACCACAGCACCTCCATCCTGCCCAGTCAGGTGCAGGGAGCGGAGCCTGCTGGGCGTGCAGACCCGGCCTATGGAGGAGTGCCGATGGGATGGTGCCAGCCGAACTGCCTTCTGAGCTGCTCAGACCTCCCAGCGCTTTGCTGGATTCCTGACACCCCCAGGAGGGCAGGGCTGTGGACAGTAGGACCAGCCAGTGTGCTGCCTCAAGAGTCAGAGGCAGTTGTACCCTGGGATAGGACCCTCATTAGCAGTGTCCTTAATCCCCCACCAGTGAGAGCTGGGGCGCCAGGGCAGGCGAGTCTAGGTAGGAGGCAGAACCAGCCTGCAGGGAGCACAAATGCGAGACGGACCCCATATGCACCCTCAGTGACACGACTTTATTAGAGCACTTTCCAGGACCTGCGCTTGTCCACAAAGCATGTCCATTACATGATAGTCTTGGCCCCATCCTTTGGCAGGCGTTGGCCGGATAACAAATACCGCAGAAGCAAGCGCTGTGGACAGGCTTTGGGTTTTCTCGACAACCAGCAAGGTCTGGCCTTGGGTGCAGGCGAACAATCCATCCAGTTGGGTGTGAGAAACCTCACGGGGAACTTCTTCAAACCCTGAAGTCCCAAGACCCGACCAAATGGGCTAAGATCACTTACGTGATAACGTGAATTCAAAAGTTAGTGTTTTCCTAAGACCAGAGACGGCTTCCGTCTGACAAAGTGCCCCGGCAGTCAGCACTGGCTGGCGGGAAGCCAGACCTCCATGGGGAGCTGGGAATCGGAGCACTGAGTCTTCCTGAAGTCAGGGGAGGAAATGGGGCCGTGGCCTCGGGCTGAAACATTCCTGTCTGTGGGAAAGCCACAGAAATGGATTTGTCTTTCTCTGGTTACCCCAGTGAGGGTTAGCAGCCAGCCACAGAGCTTTATGCACTCAGGCGGCGATGACATGCCTGCTACAGAGTCTTATTGCCCCACCCCCCCACCCCCTCCTTTAGAGGAGTGAGCAATAACCCTGGGCCTGGCAATTGCTTGGAGGTTCTGCAGGGCTGATGTGAGCGGTGGCTTAGGGATGACAAAAACGTGTGCCAAGGAGGCTTCCCAAGCGGAGGGCACTGCAGAGTGCCTGGGCTGGCTATACTGCTCCCTGCAGCATTCCTTGGGGGGAAAACTTGTGACAGGCTGCCCAAAGGCCAGGCTCCACACGGGAATGCCAACCCAATCCCTGAACCCACTCCTGCTGCTCCACATCCGGAAGGACCGGGGCTGTGGGCAGGCGGGGTGCAGACAGCTGGTTGGGTCGAGGGGCATGCTGGGCCCCTCTGCTGTGGCTTCTTCTGGTGCTCCCTGACCACAGCCCCAGCATGTTCAACAATAAGGCCCAGAGCAGTCGTGTGGGCAACAACCCGTCTGCGATGACAGGTGATTAGGACCATGGGCCCCGACTTACACACGCCTCCTTAGGGCCTCGGTCGGCCCAGAGGTGCCACCCGGCCTGCTCATTGCTCCCTTCCCAGCCCCTCCCTTAGGCAGAGGGGACCAGGGTCAAAAAACAGGACAAGTGTCAGCAGAGACCATCTCCTGGATTAAAAAAAAAAAAAAAGTACAAAGTGCTTTTAAAGGGCCGGGTCCCAGTGGCATTGTCCTCCCTCACCAGGGACAGGGTGCCCTGGAAAGTGGCCGAAGACACCCAGACCCTTCGTTATTAGACTTTAAAATTAGCCATTTCCTAATGCTAAAACCACACACCGGGCTTGTGCTCAAATACCTAGGGGTCGAAGGAGCCCACCCTCAGGTTGGGAGCTGGGCCTCCAGCAGCTGCCTTTCCTGCCGATAGAACCCTGTGCCCACCGGCCTGCAGACTGGCCAAGGCCGAGGGGAGTCAGCGTCTGAGCAGGAGTTGGATAAGGGCGTCCTTTCAGCCACAGGCAGAAGAGCACCCCCCTCTCCCCCCGAGGCCGGGACAGCACAGTCTTCTTGGAAGTTTCAGGGAAGCGGGGGGCCAAGGAATGGCTGGCTCTGGCCCTCAGTGCCGCCAGGTGGGGCTTGCCATGCCTCTGGGTGCTGGAGGAGAGACCCAGCCAGCGGCAGCCAGGGGGACGGGAGTCCGCAGGTGCGGACACAGGCCCTCCTGTGCCCGGGCGCCCGGGGGGTCTTGTCAGTCGCGGTAGGCAGACTGGTGGCCGAGCTGCCGGTCGTCGTGGGTGCTGTAGCGCTTCACGTGGATGCGGCGGAGCCGGTCCCGCAGCTCAAAGGGCTCCTCCTCTTCGCTGGGGGAAGCGCGGCTGCGGCTGGTGGCCTCCAACAAGGAGTTGTCGGGCACGCGGGGGCTCTCGAAGAGGAGGGCGTTGAGGGTCTCCTCATAGATCCGGGCCTCGGGGAACTCAACCTAGGGTTGAGGGGATGGGCGCCCGCCTGAGTTTGGCCTGAGAGGGCATGGCGGGCCACAGGTCGCCAGGCAGGTGGCCGCTCTCCCTCTAACAGGTGTGAGGCGCTACGGGCACTCGCCCGGACCGCCCAGGCGCAGGGGCTGGCACAGCCGCACTCAGCGAGTTGGGGGGTTGTGGTGGGACGGGGCAGCCGTGGGGCTTACCCAGCTGAGCTTCCGTTTGCACCTACAGCGGGGCTGTCAACACGACACAGAAGGTGAGTGCTTAGCAGAGAGCCTGATACATAAAAGACTAGACACAGGAACCCCTGCCAAAGGGCGCTGCTCTCAGTTGACCGCTTTTTATCCTTTGATGTGGTGTGTCCAGCTCCCGGGAGCAGGGAGACGGAGCTGGGTTACCGAGCCCGAGAGGCCATTCTGTGCGACACCCCCTGCAGTGACTGCACCCGGCCCGCCCGGGCAGGGCGCCCCTCCGCACCTTGGTCTGCTTCTTCTCCGTGGCGTACACGATGGAGGTGCAGCACACCTCCGCCAGCCTGTGGCCCTGGCCATAGAAGGACCAGCAGCAGATCTCGTCGCCGAGGACGTCCTTGATGAAGAGCACGCGGCCGTTGAAGCGCAGAGAGAGCTTGTCAAACAGCTCGATGTTCTTCAGCAGGTGGTCATCGGAGTTGCTGCGAAACCCGGGAGGGAGGGCCGCAGCGCTGGGAATGGGGGTCCGGGACAGGGGGGAGGGGCCCCCCAGACCCCCCACCGCAACACTGGGCAGGCTGGGGACAAGTCCCTCACTGGCGCCGGCTGGGGCCTGGTAAAGCAGAGAGCTGGAGGGGGGAGGGCAAGCCCGGTGAGGAGGAGGGGGCGCTGCTGTTGCTCCTCGCTGGTGGGGTGACACTGGCAACGTGTCTGTCCCCAGGGAGCCCCTGGGGCAGGGACACCAGGGTGTCACTGGCCGGCTTTGGAGGACTCCCGCATCCCTCTTCCACCCCCCGGACAATGCACATGGAGCACGGGGCAGGCAGGCTGACCTGGCGTGTGGTTCAGGGGACAGTTACGCAGTGAACACCTGCAGCCCAGCCAGGGCCCTGTTCTCCAGTCACCCCGACCATGGCGGTTTCCCGCAGGCTGCTGCCCAGGTTCCGCTCTGCAGTGCCTCCCCAGCCCCAGAGACCGCCGCTGCTGCCCACTGACCTGGTGTAGGAGTACTTGTTGTTGCTTCTATTGTACAGCAGCTTGACCACGGGCTGGGAGGGGAGATAGATGAGGGCCGGCCCCGGCCTGCGCGCCCACCTGCCCCAACCCTGCCGCCGTCACCTCCCTGCCAAGTGCCGTCCACTACCTTGGTGGAGGATTCGATGAGCCGCTCCTCCTCCTTCAGGGACGTGATGACAGGGATGCTGCACACAGGCTGGAAGGGGTCCTTCTTGTCCTGGGGAAGGGGGGGGTGGCACACAGAGCACAGACCATTCCTTTGCCTGGTGCCCCCGGGCATCAGAGTCCCTTGGCTGTGGCCCCGTTAGCTGGGGGAGGAGGGCCAGCCTGAGAGCCCGGGCCACAAGTCGCAGATTCATTTTAGGAAACCCCAGCTCCAGCTGAGGGCACTGAACGGGCAGAGGCGCGCCACACTGCCTGAGGCCCTCGCTGCACGCCCGGCTGCCCTTCGGCAAGTTTTCATTCCTGCTTCACCCCCCCAGCCCCAAGGCCCTGAAGGAAGGGGGCATTCTCTGACGTCATTGGCCCGGCCCCCGTACCTGCAGGGCACCCTGGCACAGGGTCACCAGCCCCTGAATGAGGTAATACTTGGCTTCCGCCATCAGCTCCTGGATCTCCTGCCGGCTTTGCGGGAGGGTGACCGTGTCCTCCCGGAGGTAACTCAGGATGGTGCCGAAGTGCTTCCCACAGCGGTCGATGAGGATCCAGCCTGCGGGGGCATGGGTCAGAGGACGCTCGGGTCCAGGTGCCTCCACACCGCACAGAAGCAAAGGGCCACCGGGCAGACCCAGGGGCAGCATCTCGGCCGTGGGGACAACACTTCCTGCACGCAGGGCCGGTACTGCCGCCCCAACCCCACTGGAGCCAAGAGCTACCTGGACCGGGGGAGACCCAGCCCTCCCGGGCCTGCTGAGGTTCAGGCTCAGGAGCCCTCCGGCCTGCCCACCGCCCCGGCCATTGCAGTGACTGCTCTCGGGACTCCTGAGAGAACAGGCCATAGGGACCGTCTTCCAGGAGAAAGGCATGGACAGCTAGCAGTCGCTGTCTGTTTCAGCGGCGTCTGAAGCGCTGTGAGGCCGGGAACTGCGACTCAGCCCTGCCACCCAGTCACTGCTGCAGGAAACCCTCCTCTCCCCCCGCTCCCCCCTCCGCTGTTCAGCAAGCCGGTGCCTCACCTTCCTTGTCCGTCAGCACCTCCATGCGCCCGCTGAACATGGCCCTCAGCATGGTGTCCTGCCGGGTCAGTGTCCGCACGGTCGTGTAGTACAGGGAGCCGCCCACGTTGAGCTGGACGTACTTGTGGCCCAGGCTGCCACCCTTGAAGCCGCTCAGCTGGGGCTTGGCCGCCGAGGCTGGGCACAGACAGGTGTCCCCTGACATCTCCCGCTGTAGGTAGATCACCACACGGCAGCATGTCGGCTTGGCAGGCTCCGCCGTGGTGGAAGGGGTCACAGGTGAGCGGCCGGTGGAGGCCAGAGCCTCATCCTCTCCGTGCTGTGGGAAAGCAGTGAGGAGTCAGAGGGGCGGCGCCCTCTGACCAGAGAAGGGCAGCAGACACCAGACCAGTCTGTGGTCCTCTCCTGGGCAAGTCCAAGGGTCCCCTGACACAGGCCCACTCCCAGGGGATAGTAGTGTCGCAGTCACCAGGCTGGGGAGCAATCTCTCCGAGTCTAGCTGGTCACCTGACCAGGCCCGGGGGGGAGAGGGGGGGCGCACCAGCCTCCAGTCAGCCCAGACATAGGGGCAAGAAAGACAAGCAAGTCCATGCTTTGCTTTGGGTCACTTTGCTGCACAAAATCTCTTTGAAGGGCTGAGCCCCGGTGGCATAGTGGTTGTGCGCGGGGCTGTGGCCCACTGGGATGGAGGTTCAATTCCAGCTCCACGGAGCAAAGGCTGGGCCTCCTACTCTCCACCTGAGGGCAGTGATGCCAGAAAAACAAAACAAAACAAAAATCTCTTTGAAGTGTCGAAGAAGGATGCCATTTTGAGAACTAAGGTGTGTCTGACCCACGCCCATCTTTCCCATTGCTACTTATGCTTGTGGAAGTTGGCTATTGACTAAGAAGACCAAAGAAAGAACCTGTGCGTTTGAAATGTTACGCTGGCAGAGAATCTGGAAACTATCACGGGATGCCTAAAGAACCAACATCTGCCTCAGAAGAAATGTAACCAGCATTAAGCATGGTGAAACTTCTCGGACCTCTTATCTGGAGAGACCGAGCTCACTGCAATCAGTGACTTACCTAAAAGAAAGAAGTGCTCCGTGTGCTGCCGAGACGGAAACTCTGCCAGAGTAGAAACCGCTCTCTCTCTTCCCCAGAGGGGCTGGTGATTTGGAACTACTGACCCCGCCGCTAGCAGCCCAATGCACAACCACTAATACCTGGGAAAAGACATTCTGCTTGGCCCAGTAGAGGGACTGACCTACTATCAGGAGGAAGGCAGAGGATCAGGCACTTTTTTTGGGGGGGGCATCACTGCTCTCCGGTGGTGGGAGGAGGAGGCCCAGCCCCACTGCTGGAATCGAACCTCCGTCCCAGTGGGCCGCAGTCCCGCGCACAACCACGCCGCCGCCGGGGCTCGGCCGGATCAGGCACTATTTCGTTGTTACACATAAAGTCGGCGCTAACGCCACGGCATCTGTTGACGACGCCTGCTAGGGGAGGCAAGCAGAACCGAGTCCTAGGGCCTTCCCGCCAATACCCGCAGCAAGGAAAGAGAGGCAAAGGAAAAAAAAGACAAGTCCTGGAAGAGGGAGCGGGTGAGAGGGGGGCAGAGCAGAAGTCTTCATCCTGTGGAATCTGCCCATCACACTCCCCGCTTATTGTCTGATCCGGAGTTTCCCAGAAGCCGGGGCCGTGGGCAGGACGCACTGCCTCACTCCCAGACTCCACTGTCAAGCACAGCCACCACCAAGGGGATCTGGACTTAGGGAGGGTTTAGGACAACACCCTTTCGTACTTTTAGAATATTTTATCGGGGGCTCATACAACTCATCATGATCAGGACACACATCAATTGTATGCAGACTACCATTTGCACATTTTCTGCTGTCATCATTCTCAAAACATCCTTCTACTTAGACCCCCGGTATCAGCTCCCATCCTTTCCCCTCCCACATGAACCCTACATAATTTACAAGTTATCATTATTTTGTCATATCATACACTTCCCTGTTGTCTGTACCCCAGGGAGGTGGTTATGTAGATCCTTGTAATCAGTTCCCCCTTTCTGTTCCACCTTCCCTCCACCCTCCGGGTATCACCACTCCTCTCACTGGTCCTGAAGGGATCACCTGTCCTGAATTCTCCATGTTTCTGACTCCAGTGTACATCCCCTGGTCTGGCTGGATTTGTCAGGTAGAATTGATATCATGATAGATAGTGGGAGGAAACATTTGAGAACTAGAGGAAAGTTGCCTATTTCATTGTCAGTACACTGTACCTTGACTGGCTCGTCTCCTCCCTGCGACCCCTCTGTAAGGGAATGGTGCTTCACCTGTGGATGGGCTTTGGGTCTTTAATCTGTACTTCCCCTCATTTCTTTCCCCATTGGTTTGTCTGAAATTTCTATAACCTCACTCTGGAGAAGATGGTGCAGAGCAAGGCCTCAAACTTTCACAATTGTTCTTGCAAGCACTGTGGGAATGTTCAAGGTCACTCCAGACCCAGACACGCTGGAGGCTTGTGGACTTCCCCTCATTTATGATATCGTTTTTAGTTCTTTGATGCCTGAGACCTGATCCCTTAGACATCTCGTGGTCACACATGCTGGTGTGCTTCTTCCATGTGGACTTTGTTGCTTCTGAGCTGGATGGCCGCTTGTTTACTTTCAAGCCTTTAAGACCCCAGATGCTATATCTTTTGATAGCCAAGCACCATCAGCTTTCCTCACCACATTTGCTTATGCACCCATTTGTCATCAGCGATCATGTCAGGAAGGTGGACATGCAATGGTGTGATTTTTAGTTCTTTGAAGCCTGACCACTGATCCTTTTTTTTTTTTTTTTTTTTTTGTGGGCATCACTGCTCTCCGGTGGTGGGAGTAGGAGGCCCAGCCCCACTGCTGGAATTGAACCTCCGTCCCAGTGGGCTGCAGTCCCGTGCACAACCACTACGCCACCGGGGCTCAGCCCCACTGATCCTTTTCATACCTTGACACACACCTCTTTCTAAACAATTGGTAAAACCCATTCCCTGAAGAATAAGATAGTTATGTTCAGCGCATGCTTACTGCATGCATTTAATGTACACGAAACCCTAAAGTCAAACCAGCCAGCAATTCTAATTCATACCGACCCTATCAGAGTAGAATCGCCCCATAGGTTCCGAGGTTGGCTCGCTGGAGACTGGTGGAACCTCAAGAACAGGGTTCCGCGACCCCCTTCAGGTCTGGAACTGGACGCACACGGACACCAGTGAGGTACTTGTGCCTGGGAAGGATTCCAGGCCACACAGGCTGGCAGAGGAGGGGTGGAGGCGAGAGACACAGGGAGTCGGGACGAATGTGTGCTGGACACCGGGAGGACTGCAAGCCATCAGATGAAACAAAATGTCTGTGAACTGCTGAATGCAACACTGGAATCTACTCTGTCAGCCTTCGCCCAATTCACAGCGAACCCCCTCCCCCGCCAAAAAAGCAAGAGAAGTGGGTAGGCTCCAGCAAGCAGTAGTCAAGGAATGATGAGGGCCACATGGAAGAGGCATGCGAGCTTGTGTGATTCAGGATTCTCAGTCGTATAATCCAAATCTAAAGGGGGGAGGGTCTCAGTTTAAATTGTGAACACCTCGTTTGCAGAAGGCGATGGATGGCAGTGCAAGCCCCAAATCCATTCGCAGGGTCCCCGCATAGATTTAGCCTCCAGTCAGTCCTCTCTGCCCATAGTAGAGGGAGGTGAGTAGCCTTGTTATCAGAGTTATGACAGTAAAGTTAGGTTAAAATGTAACACCTGTTTGATTCCCCTTTTCGCCCATTTGCGATTTATATAGGTTTAAAATTGAAAAAAACAAACCCTCAAAACAAGGGGAAACACACATGGATCAGGCCTCCAAAGAACCCCCTGGGAGGTGGACTGCAGCAGGGGTGGTTAGTTTAGTGCATGGGAGATGGACTGCAGCAGGTGTGGAGAGGTTCAGACTGAGCCCCTCTTCATCTCTCCCCTTTGACCCATCTTATAGCTGTTCTTTATGAAGTTTCTGCTTTCTCTCAGCTAGAGATTTTCCTGGGTTTCATATTCGTTCGCTCTCTTCTTTGTCTTTGGGTACAGGAAGCCCAGGATGAGCAATGGATAGCCCGAGACCCGGGTTACTGGTTTCTAGGGGTGTCTGGCAGGGGAGGTGTGTGTGTGTGTGTGTTGGGGGGAGGGGCTCACGAGGAAGCTAATAGCAAGGACAGAGAAGAAAATGTTCTAAAATCGATTGTGGTCATGCTATAAATGAACTGCTGAATTGGACGTGTTCTATGTCCTAATAAAATTTTGAAAACAGACGCGATGGAGACAGCACACTCTAGACTCCCCTTCGTTCAGCCTCACGCCAGCTTGGCTGGCCAGCGCGCACCAGAGGCAGTGCCGTGGGTTCCCCCGACTGTACTGCTCTCAGCCCTGCTTGGCACAGGCCGTGTTTTCAGTATTTCATACACTTTGCTTGCTTCGACTGAACGATCCCAGGAGAGATTTCAGCAGACCCGAAAGGTGGGGCAAGAGCACTGGAGGTCGAGTGGGTTAGGCTGTAACCTCTTTGGAAGCAAAGGTCTGAGAGACCAGGTGGAGGGTGGGCCGCCCTGCAGGGAGGGCTCCACCAGGCTTCTCCTCTGGTGAAGTTACCGCCTCAGAAGCCTGCTGGCAGGGCTACTCTGCCCACAGGGCTGCTGGCAGTTGGTACCCACTTGATTGCAGGAGTCTGAAATGTTTGGTTTTAAAGGAAAGGCCCGGGCAGCTATTAGATGAAGTATTAAATTCCTGTGTAGGCGGGCTGGTCTGGGAGCGTCTTCCATTTGGCTCTGGAATGGGGGCAGGGAGGAGCTGCACGTTCATCACCCATCAGTAACACTCACCTCTGCACACTACCCAGTCAGCAGCACTTCGGGGTAGATTACTCTCCCTCCCACACTCCCAAAACTTCCCTGCCTTCCGGGTCCTTCCGATACCGTGTTACCCTACCCTGTGCGAAGGAGAGGGTAGCCCAGTTCCAGTGGGTTCCTGAAGCTGGAGACTGTAGCGGAGTGGAAAGTCTCATCTTCCTCCCTCAGGCGGGCTGGTGGTTTCAAACGGCCCACCTTGTGATTGTAGCCCAGCACATATCACTAGGCCACTAGGGATTCCTACATGACCACCCTAGCGCTCTCCCATGCGGGAGACCGGCACTTGACAGGTTTTATTTCGGTTGACAGATGGAGCTGCCTGCTCGCGACAGGCAGACTAAGCGCTGGGCAGCCGCTCCAGTGCGTCCTAAAGCGGGTGTGGGGGGGGGGGGGGGCAGAAAAGGTTTCTAGCGCCTCGCCCCGTCTTCCCCAGCATCCAAGTACACACGCGAAAGGGCTCCAAAAAGTGCGTCGGGAAATGCAACAACCAAGAGAGAACGGAACTTCCCCTCGAACTTTGGGAAGTTCTGCCCAAGTGTACACATTCTGTCCGGGCCAAGGCGCTCACACAGAGGAAGGCAGACCCAAGTCTTTGTCCGAGCGAACCCACTCCCCCTTCCAACAAAACCAATTACTTTGCGCCCCAAGCTGACGTCAGCCCCAATTCCGCCCAAACCCACGGGCTGCAGGAACCCCAGGGTGGGAAACGCCCAGAAAGCCGTTCCAGGGAGACGTTTCCCCCGTAGCCTGGGCGCTCTTCCTTCCGGACTTTGTGTGGCTATTTGCGGACGTCTGGGGCAGGGGGCCTAGGGCGGCCAGGGGCACCTGTGCGGACGCCCGGCCAACGGCCACGGCGCTCACAGCGTGGGGATCGTGGGGGCCCGCGGGGGGGAGGGCGG
>PVJH01044130.1:0-13182 GCA_004026705.1 Nesogale talazaci | reverse complement strand
TCTGTCTTTGTCTTCCTGCTGATAAGCCATGCTTCACCTTACTTTTGAAGAGTCACACTCAGAGAGCTGGAAGAGCCATGTGGAGCTCTGCTCCAACCCTGGAGATGCTTCCACCACCACTGGATCCATAAAACTCTGCACTTACTGGCCTGTGATCTTCTTGCATTTGGCATCATTGCAGTGCTGCTTGAGTCTGAAGAGGAATCTATGGACTAGTATCAGACAAAAGGACTAATATCAGACTTATGGGCTTGATATCTGGACTGGGTTGGGATATTTTTTCAATAAACAATTGCTCTTTGATATAAAGCTATCTCTTAAACACATATGACAGTCTTTGAGATTGTTTCTCTAGTCAACCCGGACTAACATATCTACCCTATGACGTGACTTTGAATCAAAAATGGACTGGCTCAAAGATAGTGAGTTTGGTTTTTGAGGGCTGTTTTAATTAGTTAGTTAGTTTGTTTGTTTAAATCAGACAGAAGACCCTGGATGGCTCAAAGGTTTAATAATATTTGGTGGTTAACTGAAAGGTTGGAGGTTTGAGTCCACTCAGAGTTACCTCAGACCTTTGATCTACTTACAAAATATCCGCCTTTGAAAACTTTATGGGATACAGTTCTCCTTTGGCCAGATGGGGCCATTGTGAGACAGACTGGACTCCACGGTCACTGGTGGCTTGGGGACTGGAGGGAGGTCCACACCAGGTCCATGTGTCATAACGTCATTTGCTATTACAGCACAGACACACATAGAGAGCAGCCACCCATGTGGTTCAAACCAAGAAGCAATGCCCAAGAACTGATGTGCATTATCTAACAAATAAGGAAGACCAGAGAAGAATTAATTTTGCATTTAAAATAATATGTATTAAATATGCCAAGGACTGCCCGAAGAGCATTCAAATCTGTCTTGGAAGCAGTACAGTCAGAATGTTTCTTGGAGGTGAAGATGGTGAGACTGGTCTCCCTTACTTGGGACATGTTATCAGGAGAAGCCAATCCCCAGAAAAAGACGTCATGCTGGTAAAGGAGATCGGGTCAAAAGAAGACCCTCAGGGAGACGGAGCCATGCAGGGACGACAGCCCTGCATTCAAACAGACTGGTGATCTGGGCATGGCCCAGCCCTGTTTGATTCTGTTGTCCATGGTCAATAGGGGTTAGGGGTGAGCCGCTTGCCCCAAAGAGCAACGAACATCCTGGCTGCCTCACTGCCTGTGAAAAAGATGCTAAAAACCCCCTGCCTTCCAGTTGACGGCAGCTCATGGCAGCCTACAGGACAGGGTAGAACTGCCCCCATGAGTTTCTGAAATGGGAAGGCTGGGCAGGAGTGGAAAGTCCTGCTTTTCTCCTGAGGAGCAGCTCGCTGGTGCTTTTGAACCACAGACCTTGCAGGGAGTAGGGCAGCATGTAACCACTGCGCCCTCGGGGCTCCTTTAGGAAGAAGATTCAGCTCTGGTGAATCTCTTTGAGCGGAAGCTATGGGCGCCCTGCCTGTGTCTGGCATGCTTACTCCTTCAGGACACACTGGGGTCAGTGCCTGCACTTCTTTACCAGAGTGGGTCCCCCCCATTCCAGTCTGCAAGGAAAGGGAACGGGGAGGGGGGCAGTTCCTTGACTAAGGCCTCGCGGAAGGGGCTGAACGAATGTCCTCTCAGACAGGATAAGTCTGGGAGGTGGTTTCTATCATGTGCGTCCCAGACGAAGGAAGCCCCAGGCCCCCACTGCAAATCTGACTCCTTAACTGATCTCACGTGAGGGCAGTTGTCCTGCCGTTCTCTCCCTTGCCCACCGAGGCGCTCTCCGCATTCACCTCTTTGCTATTTGTGGGTTTGGGTCTGTTTGCTGAGCAGTCTGGAACTGGCATCGACCCCATCCCTCTCTCTATTGCTGACTTTGTCCAACGACACCCCTCTGTTGGACAGAAAGTCCCTGTGGAAAATCCCTCACAGCCGAGCAAAGTGACCCGCCTTCCTCTTCTACAGATAAAAAACCAAGCCAGTTGCCCATAAACACCAGAGACCTGTGCCCCAGCAGGTGGTCAGTGGCTGCTTCCTCAGAAGTGGCCCCCCAGCTGTGCAGAGGGTCAGTTGAAACTTCTAGTCTTCTGATGAGTAACCCAAAGGCTCCCTGGTTGTGACACCCAGGACTGCCCTCCTACAGAGGGCCAGAAGAAATAGCAAGAGGGGCTATTCAAATTTTCATGACTTTGGTCATCTCAGATGAAGCATTACAGGCTGTCCTGTAATGGAAATGAATTTTGAGTTGAATTTTGACAGATAATATTTAGTATTTAGTAAGGACCCACAAACATGTGTGGCTAGGGGAATTGGAGAAGCCAGGTGGCTGTACCCATGGTGGCTTCTGTTCTTTTCCTGCTTCCCTGTCTCTCTTCCAGGTGGGAAGGAGGAAGGGACTTCTCTGTGAAGGATGCTTGGCCAATCAAACCAACACCATGATGCTGACTCCTCATGATCCCGTAGGACAGGGTCTACCTGTCCCGGGAGTTTCTGAGACTGTAACTGTTTAGGAAGTCAGAAAGCCCTGTCTTTCACCCACAGAGCAACTGGTGGTTTTGAACTCCTGTTGTTGTGGATCACAGTCCAATTTGTAACAACTGTTACCAGGAGTGTTGACAGAGGCTTAGAAATAGGGCCGTGTTGGAGGAGCATGTTCTTAGTTGTGTTGCTAACCACGTTTGAAACTACCAGTTGCTTTGCGGGACAAAATCGAGGCTTTCACCTCCCCGGTAAGAGAAACTGTCTCCAAAATCCATAAGAGCTGGGCTACTCTATCCTGCAGGATTGCTTAGAATAAAAATGGACTTGGCCGGAGGGTTTTTTCATACCATCAAATGAGGAAGACCCTAAGCCCTTGCTCAGAAGAATCCCCCTGGGACGTTCTCATCCCTGTTCCCTTAGAAGGAGTCGTGTCCGGCATGTTTTGACACTGTGATGAAAGCTCTTGGCATCAGACCACAAGTTTGGTGGTTTAAACCCACCAGCCATTTAATGAAAGATGTGGCAGTCTGTTTCTGTCAAGGTGACTGCTTCAGAAGGCCGATCTGGCAGTTCTACTCTGTCCTCTACAGTCACAAAGAGTCAGAAAGGACCCATAGGCAGTGCGGTTTTTACTGAAGCCCCTGCCCCAGCACTGTCCTCCCCCATTGGGAAAGGAAGATGAAGTCACAGCGCTCTGACTGAGATTCTGCAGATATGGGTGATTCTTCTCTCTGGTAGCAACAAACGAAGAAGGAGGAGAATGGGGAGGAGGAGGAAGAAGAGATTGCTTAGTTTCCTTTTCAGTCTCGCCCTTCCCCAACCCTTCTGTCCTGTCCATCTCTCTGCAATTCTTTTTCCTTCTTTTTGACATTCTTTTCTGGCTTATTAACTCCCACTTCTTTCTTCTCTTATGGGATCGGATGCAAACGAATTAAAAGAGGCACCCAGTGAGTGGTTGGTGAACAGTTTTAGGGGCGACCCTGGATGGAGGCCTGTTCCCCGGCTTATTGTGCTTCATTCTTACTCCCAAGATGAGAGTCCTGTCATGAAACCTGTATGGACAAGTTTGGCTTGTTAAAGACCCTCTGTGCCTTTGCTGGCAGAGATGCAACTGTCAGGATCATGAGCATTGATCCCTGGAACCAGGGACTGAATTGGGTGGGAGGAGAACAAGCCAGAGGGGAAGAGGGTTACTCTGTGAGCAGTAATCCACAGCAGAAAAGTTCAACTATTCTCAAATGACATAAAATAGCTCATGGAATCCAGGTTTTTCTAAGACATTACTTTATAAGAGGTTCACTCTCCATTCCAAGACCCTAGAAGTTTAGAAAAGCAGTGTTCCTGTTAAGGATTGGAGGCCTCCTTCAGAGTTTTCCAACCGCTCTTTGGAGGGGCCTGGTATTTCATCCCCAGAACTCGCTTCCTCCCCCATTAAGTTGGCACCATTCTCAAATCCCCACTCATTCTGACTCTGTGTGATCACTGTGCTTAGTCAACATAGCCTAAGGCAGAAACAAACAGTATCCTAATCACAGTAGCCTAACACAAACACAGACTATTTCTTAGTTGGGCCACAGCCCAGTCAGGTGGGTGGCAACAGGACCTGGAGGGGAGTGTTCAGCTCTGTGATGGCATACCAAAACCTAGCCTCTTCCCCCCTCTCCCCATCATCCCTCACCACACACACACACACACACACACACACACACACACAAAGTATTCTGACTTCAGGGGCTATGGCCCCCTTCTCCTCTGGATCGACTCCAGTGTTGGGAATGCCGGAATTTGGTGTGTGTGCCTCGTTCCTTGTAGGGTCAGAATGAAGACCCACAGCCACAGAGACACTTCCAGGGAGGCAAGGAGAGAGGATCTTCTTGAAAGCCGAGGGAGCCAGAGCACATGGCAAACACTGTGCTCGACAAGAATGACGCATGGGGCAGCAATAAACCATTGCTGAAAGGGTCTTAAAGAACTCTAGTGGTGCAACTGCTACAAGCTTGTCTACTAACTACAGGGTTGGAAATGCGTACCCACTCAGCAGTTCCAAGGAAGAAAGAGCTGGCCATCTGTTTCCACAGAGTCTGCAGCCTAGGAAACCCTCCGGGACCATTCTGTTCTGTCACATGGCGTTGCTGTGAGTGACAATGGACTTGAAGGCAGCCAACAATAGCTAGGGCCCTTATAGTCCCTCCATGCACCCGTGGTCCTTCTGAGCTGGAATGAGAGAGGATAGAGTAGTTCCTTTTTTTCTAGACACCGGCTGCGCTATCTGCTATTGAGGGCCGAATGAACTAGCCTTCCAATCTCAATGCCTAGCAGAAAGCTCAGTGTGGCAGTCATGTACTCACGTCAGTTTCATGATTCAGAGTGTAAGGCTGGAGCCTAGCCTGTCAGTCTGGAGCCAGCCAATCAGCCCTCTGTGTGGGCATGGCTTTCTCTGAGAATCCTGGGAAATCTCGTGATATTTCCCCCATGGAAGTGAGACTATCTGCTCAGTCCCTCAGAGATGCACTACTGACAAAATACAAGGTTGAGGCTCTTGGAGATGCTCTACTGACAAGATAAGAGGGCGGCATGCTGATAGACCCTGAGTCCTGGAGGAGCTGGAGGGGAAGCCACATGGGCTTACCCTGATGGAACCCGACCTCTGGGACCAGAGAAGCCACGTGGAGACTCCCGCCAGTGCGGAGATGCTTGGGAGGCCACGGGGGACCCCTGCCAGCATTGAGATGCTTCTACCACCACTGGAGACACACGACTCTGAACCCACTGGCCTGTGATTGTCCTGGTGTCATTGCATGTGCTTTGTGAGTCTGAAGAAGTCTAATGGATTGGTATTGGACATATGGGCTAATATTGGACTTATGGACTTGGCTTGGACTAGGTTGAGATGCTTCCTCAATGTTCCATTCCTCTTGTAGATAAACCTCACCTTAAATACATATGTGTGCTTATGAATTTGTTTCTCTAGCCTATCCAGACTAACACACTCAACGTACTCCACATAGACATGATCTCCTGGGATGATGCTGCCTTCATCAGTTGCTTTGGTCAAAAAAATGTTGTCATCAGATGAGACTTTCATTCAGCAACTTCCAATTCCCCATGGCAGAAATGACTGCACTCTCCAATTTGGAAACACGTTTTTGTTAAATGTCCTTTTTATAGAAGACTCAAAGGCCCACTGTATCCAAAAATGGATCAGCAGAAGGGGATTTCGAAGCAAAAAACTGTCTTCCTCTTGAAAAGACAGAGGCTCATTATGTCTGTATTGCTTCGAGCGCCTCCAGGATTAGAATTCTTTGGGAGCCTGTGTTGATTCAGGAGGAAAATGTCTCTGAAGTGACAAGACACCCTGTTGCCTCTGAGTAAGTCGGGTCCCTAGGAACCTCTAATCAGCCAAACATAATCTGCTTGACTTTTTTTTGAAATTTGAACCAGTGGAAACTGTGTCCAGTCTTGAAGAAATCAGTGCTGGATTATAGGGTTATCATGTGTGACAGTGAAAGTAGGGTCAAGGAAAGAGAGAGTGACTACAAAACTTTTACTATCACCAAAACCAGAGCTGATGACTCCAACTTTTATAAAAGAACCATGCTTCTGAGAGCGTGGGGTCTACGTGGTATTTTGACACTTGAAGACCCCAAATGAGGCTAGTTGTAGAGAAAAATAAAGCAAGAGAAAAAGAGGGAGGCTTCAGAAGAAGAGGTCAGAGAGAGAAAGGATGAATTCAAATCACAATCAGAGATCACAGAAGGGACTGAAATTGGTTTACTCTGTGGGTTGAATATCACTTCCTGATCTGGCCTGAGATCATTTCCTCTTTGATAAAACTGACAATCCCACCATGATTGCGATCACCATACTATCATAGGCAGCCTGTGAGCGATGCCCTTCACCTGAAACTCAGAATTTATCCCAGCTCCCATATTCTTCCTCAGACAAGTCCTGTGTTTTCTAATGACTGTTGTGTAAGTCATTTGGGGGGGAAAGGAAAGTCACTGATTTCTATACTTTCTGAATTGTAAGCAACAGACAAGCGTGTTGGAGAAACTTTTCAACTCAATGGCAGGGAGAGAAGGAAGGTCTATAGGGGATCCAATGGACAGCAGAAACTCCCATGAGACAGGAACTTTAGGGGGCTGTGAGTTTAAGTTTATGAGGGATGCAGAACTCAGAAAAGGAGAGGGAGAAAGGCTGTATTACTTGAAGGATGTCATTAATCACCATCTCCATTGCACACACAGAAACGATTGCATTGGTGTTTATTTTGCTGTGTGTATATACTCAACAAACACAAACTTAAGTAAAAGTTTACAAGGAAAACAGATCTATGGAACACCCCTCTACCCTGATACGCATGAGGTGGCCATGAGCTGGATCAACTTAATTCTCCTACAACGACTTCTAAAATTTTTAGAAGTTTTGACAATATTTAGGATAGGATTCCACATTTGTTTGACCTCCTTTTCAGACCAAGAAAAAAAATTACTCATTGCCCTGTGGCAAGGAAAACCTATTGTATGATAGTCCATAATTCAAGATAAAGTGTAGATATCTGCTTTGGCAGCCTGCCTGCCCCTTCCTGGATCATTCCAGTGCCTTCCTGGGGCAATATCACCCATTTTGGGACATTTGACACAGCAGTTGTAACAGTGCACTCAAACATAACTCTCACTGCGAGTGTGGCCCCAGGACCGAGTCATTTTCCTTCTACTGTATAAAGATAGCGTCACTAAGAGTTGGAACTTACCGGAAGACATCTAACAACAAACAGCAACATGGCAAAAGTGATTGATCAGTATCTCTGAGAGGCTCACAGCCAAAGGACAATCAAGAGGAGGAACTCTGGGCTGAGCCCTGGTGACGCAGTGGTTGAGTGCGGGACTGCAGCTCTCCGGGAGCAAGGCTGGGTAGCTCCCACGAGTGATGCGGCCCCCCCCCCCAAATAAATCAAGTGGAGAAACTTGAAATCTATGCAGATATTATATAGGTATATATCTACAATCTGTTTTCTGATCACTCCTTACAAAAATCATTAGCCATCCAGCATTTCGGTGCTCTGTTGAGCACTTCAAAGTATTTTGTTTCTAAAAGGTCAAGCTCTTTCAACATTCTCTGAAGAGGGTCCACACCATGAAAGAGAAAACGTTTTCTGACTCCTCTCTACCTTGTCCTATTATCTTTCCATGGAGTTTCCACAAAAGCCACATCCGGGTTGCTGCTGAAGACACAAAGAAATTAATTGGGTCATTTTCCCTAGGGTTAAACATTCCTACCTTATTGTTGTTGTTGTGTAATCTGACAGAGAAGAAAGCCCAATCGTGCTTGCAGGTCTGAAACCCTTAGCATCAAATCTAACACATAGTCTTTCTTTGTTTTCAATAAAGCAATTCCTCAAAGAGTCATTGTATCTAGCAAATAAATTGTACCTATCAAATAAATAGATAATTAGCCTGGGTGTAGTGTTGGACTTCTTTTCCCCACCCCGCCAAATTATCTTTGAATGATGGAAGGGCATACCTGTTCAAGGGAAAGGGAAAAACAATTATCGGCAGGTTAATGGGGAAGCCCTGAGTGATGGCATTAGAGCAAAAGGAAATGAGTCTTCACGTTTTATGCCTGCAAAATAATTTCATGTTCCATGAAAGAAAAAGCCTGTTGCTTTGGGGGAAGCCAGGACTGGCATCGAATTTTCTTGAAGCTTGACTTGATGTGTCTCCGGGAAAAAAAAGGATGATTTCTAATCTTAGTCATATTGGCAAACAGAAACAGAGTCCTTATTGTTGGGGTTGATTCCGGGCATTTTAGGTGATGCCACTGAGGCCCACAGCGGCACGTTGTCCCATCCAAGACCACAGAGCACTTTCACTGCTCCAGCTTGGCTTTTGTTAGTCCCTCTCACCCTCGATTCATTTTAGCCACGTGCATGATTGTTGCTTGTTTTGCAAGGTTATCCCGAAGTTTGAGTTTAGTTTTCAAAGGTAATAAAATTGTCTGAAAGAAAAATAAAATAGAAAAAGGAAAGCAAAAGCCAAACCAGAAGCCCAGGCTTATTGCCATCGAAGTCAATGCTGACTTCCAGCAATGCTGTAGGACAGAGAAAGAACAAGAAGTGGGCGGGGAGGGGGGAGAGGGGATCGATGTAAAACGGCAAGGAAAGGAGCACACTAGACCAAGGGCAGGACCTAGGGAGGAGACCGCCATGAGGACAGGACAGCTGCATGGGTTGGGAGCCTCTGTCAGCCAAAGGCCTCGTAGGGTGGAGAGCAGTGGGAGAAAGGATAAGGTCCACGGCTCTAGGTGGCTCCAGGCTGTTTCGTGTCAGGGCACCTGCTCTGGAAGTAGTTTGCACTGGCCCAGATGGTGACTGGGGTCAGAGTGCTTATTACCAGAAGGAATTCTTTTAAGCTCAGAGGGCATCTTGGGGCAAGGCAGCTGGTTTGGGAAGGACTTCTTGCCCATCCACGGGTGGTAGTGGAGAAGCATGGTGGGTTCTGCTGGTCCAATGAGGTTGAGTGGCTGCAGACACTGGGTGGTACACAAGAAGCCCCAACCACCACAGCGTGGCTCCCACCTGGGTGTGTCACAGCAGCTGGGATAGAAGGTGGGGAAGGTCTTCTGCTCACTAGGACTGCGTGAGCAACAAGAAAGGATTCGCCTTGCTGGTTGTCAGTCAGTGTGTACTTCTGCTGTATGGCTGCTGCTTCAATCAATGTTGATTGCAAAAGTTCAAGATGACTGCCACCTCCAGCCCACCAAGTCCTCAGCCATTTGCCTCCTCTCTCACATCTAGCATTCAGTTTCTTCCTGGAGAGGACACTCGGTCCACTTCTCTAATCATACTCTGAGGCCAAATGTCTCCAGAATAGTCATCTCTACCTGTTCGTTTTGGGTTCGTGTGTTTTGTGTCTTTTGTGTAGCCCGTCTTTCTGGAAGCCCCTCACAAAGCAAAACTTTAGTTTCTGGATCTTGAGATTGGCGGGGGTGGGAGCTGGTGTGTGTGTGTGTGTGTGTGTGTGTGTTGAGTTAGTTTGGATTTGCAGGGCAAGTCTTTTCCAGTCATGAATTGGGCTGGGCTGGGCTTCTTCTCACTGAAGTTTCAGCTCAGATCTGCTCACTCTGTGCTCGCTTCAGAGTTCTAGCAAGAGAATCAGCAGGTGTCCAGGGAAGCTCTTCTTATGACCAGGTAGAGAGAGAAGAGATCGAGTAGCCTGGATACTGAATGGGCACACCATCACACGTACCTCCTTTTACTGGCCAATGCAATGTATGAATGTTTAAAAATGGGCAGCTTGGGCTGAGCCCCGGTGGCGGAGTGGTTGTGCGCGGGACTGCGGCCCACTGGGATGGAGGTTCAATTCCTGCTCACAGGAGCAAAGGCTGGGCCTCCTACTCCTACCACCAGGGCAGCGATGCCTAAAAAAAAAAAAAAAAAAGGGCAGCTTAATGTGGCCTCTTACGAGCAGGAAAACATGCCAAGATAATTCCCCTCCAAAAGAAGCAATGACCTTCTGTCAATTTCACCCTCAACTCTGAGCTGTACTCTGAAATGGCACCACCACCACCACCATAATCACAAAGTACACAGACTCAAAGTAGGAGTTGCTATTAGAATCATATAGTGGACTACAAATATAAGAACTGAAAAACATGCTTCTTGAAGTGTTGTCCTTCAAGTTATAGGCATACCGGTCTTCAGAGCAGCAGTCAGGAACCGAGGCTCTTATTTTACCTACCTAGGTAGAAATGTTTACTTTGCTTCCCCTGGTCTTTACAAGGAACCCTCAGCACCACCACTAAATAGCAGACAGATTGCTTAGGTGTGCTGACAGTAAAGCATGCTCTTCCTTACCTATAAGAGAAAGGCCTATACCTTCACTCTGAGAGAGTATACTCTCCCCGCAAGCATAATTAGTGTCAGATGCTATTTTGATTTCACTACTCTCCCAGTAGCTGGAGGTGAGCATGTGTGATTAGCTCAAAAGCAAACAGCAAGGATCGCTCCATCTGTTGGCCCTGGAAACCAGGTATGGTGCCAGGTAATTACAGTAACATTCCTTCAAGTTCATCCAACTGTGGCAGGGTGGGGCCCTTCAAAAGAATGTCACCCTGGGCTTAAGCCTTGTGAGGTCAAGTTACATTCAGAGGCTCTTAGTTCTCATGAGCATTTTCAGACTATCCTGTAGTCTAGAACAGACTAGCTTGAATGGGATGGCTGGGACTCCCCAACTCTATGCACCACCCATTTCTGGTAAACAGGAAGTCTTAGGCACAGATGAAAGAGAAGAAAGCAGGTAATCCCCTGCTTTGATGGTCAGTTTCTCAATGACTTTACGGAGTTCATTGCCCTGAGTTCCTGGAGTTCTTCCCCGAGTTCTTTATTTTTTTTATCATAACAAAATCAAGCATCTCTCTTCAAAAAGAATTTGGGGAAGTTGGGTTTTGAGAAGCAATTGTTGCCATTGCAGGCTGCAATTGACTTGACCTAAGACTCATACAAACAAAGCCCTGCACAATGGTCAGCATGCTAGACCTCATTCTGTGCTGTCCCTGTAATGGGTTTGATCAACTGCACATCAGATCACTGTGATCTATAAGCATTTTCCTGGCTGCTTTTCAGGATTAGATCACTTACCTGCCTTTCCTTCCTAGTTCCTCATAGCCTGGAAGCTTCACTGAAGCCTATTCAGCATCAGCAATACACATGTCTCTGGGATTACCTCTGTGCATGCCTTCTTTGAGGGCAGGTATCCTTTTAGCCAGCTTCTGTTCTCACGGTAGCATCTTAAGCTCCCAATTCAGACCTGGTACCAATGCATTCACATGGAATGAATGAGGCATGGTGACACAGACCCATGGGAGGACACCACCAGTGGGAGGAAGACTTATTAGGAAGAAACATCAAGAACTGTCTAGGGCAGCTAATACAAGGTCAGCAGTTTGAAACTACCACTCAGCTCCACAGGGGAATAAAGAGGCTTTCTTCTTCTGTAAAGATTGATCGGTTCAAAAACTAACAGGGCAGTTCGACCTTGCCCCATAGGGTAGCTGTGAGTCAGTATTGACAGTGATACCCATGATTGATAATGTCTTCTAACATAAAATGACATGATATCTCTAAGGTGAACCATATACATATATATATATATATATATATATATATATATACACCATAGGGACGTGAATGGATTGGAGACTTGCACCTAAGTCTAGCCCCAATCTCAGAGCAATTAGCTCTTATGACGTGGCCTTGCTATTTGCTTGTCCTCATGAAGAGATCACTGGACATATGGACAGTACAGCAAAGTGTGGTGAAGAAACCAGATGGTGCCCAGCTATCAGGAAAAATAGCTCTCGGACTCTCAATTCTTCTTTTAAAACAAGCAGCTGTCTAAGTGAGATATCAGCAAAGTACACATGGAAGAAGCACATCAGCCTGTGTAAGCCAAGGATTGTAAGTAATATAATTAAAATCTAAAGGGCCTAATGATATCAGAGCTTAAATTATAAACACATGGTTTGCAGAGGGCTAGGGGTGACAGTGGAAACCCAAAATCCACTTGCCGAGTCCAGACATGGATTAAGCCTCTGGTGAATCCCCTCTGATTATAGTTGAAGATGGGAATAGCTTTGTTACCAGAGAGCACTGTAAAGTTGATGATGACAGATGTAGTTAGGTCAAAATGTAATATCATTTGGTCTCCCTCTCTGATCCATTTTAAACTTGTTTCTGTTTTTGTTTTGTTTCTAAAGAGATGGGCAATACACATGGATTCAGTCTCTGGTGATTCCCCTCTGACCATGAACCCTGGATGTGAATAGCTTTGCTAACATGCAGAATGCATTGGAAAGTGGATTGTCGCAGATGCAGTTAGGTTAAAATTTACCATCCTATCATTTGCTCTCCCTTAGGATCCATTTAAATTTGCTATCTTTTAAAGTATTTTTTTGCTTTCTCTTGATTGCAATTTTATCTGTTTTAGTTTGTTATTCTTGTTAGTTTTTTCTTGTTTGTTTTTAAATGCTTTTCTGCCATGAAACCAAATCCAACTCATAATCAATCAATGTAGGGTTTCGGAAGCTATAATTTTTTTAACCTTGAAAGTCTTTAAGAACCAACAAATATATCTGTTCTCAAAGAGAGAAGCTAACATTTTTACAAGCACAGATAGTCTCTTTCTCCCATGGAGGGATGAAGAAATTGGAACCACTCACCTTGTGGTGAGCACTCCCAGGCTTATATGACAGCACCCCAGGACTCTTTAATCCATGGAGTCAAAACCAAACCCTCTGCCATCAAGCCAATCCCAACTCGTAGTGACCCTATGGGTTTTTTAAAACTGTAACTAAAGCATCACAGGGGCCTTTTTACAGGACTAGAAAGCCTCATCTCTCTCCCACAGAGGAGCTGGTGGTTCAAACTGCTGACCTTGCAGTTAACAGCCTGATGCACAGCTCACTCCACCACCAGGGCTCCTACTCAATGAGTGTGAGCTACTTTGTTTTCAGATGAGAAACTTGAGACTCAGAGAGTTCAGTGACTCAAAGTTACCAGTCTGAATCACACAACTAGGAAAAGAGATCCCATTCTGTTGGATTCCACACTACCCTAGCCTGCTCGCTCGTTGGAGACCCTGGTGTCTGGAGACCCTTTAAATGCCAACACAACTCAGTA
>PVJH01044129.1:0-13186 GCA_004026705.1 Nesogale talazaci | reverse complement strand
TGTCCATGCCCCAGAGAAGAGGCTACGTGTAGATCCCTGAAGTTGGCTCTCCCTCTCCATTCCTCCATCCCTCCACCCTCCTGGTATTACCACTCCCATCACTAGTCTTGATAGATCATCTATCCTAAGTTTCCTATGTTTCCACCTTTACTGTACATCTCCTGGTCTAGCTGGATTTATGTGGTAGAATTGGGGTCATCTTTTTTTGGGGGGGAGGGGGCATCACTGCTCTCCAGTGATGGGAGTAGGAGGCCCAGCCCCACTGCTGGAATTGAACCTCCGTCCCAGTGGGCCGCAGTCCCGGGCACAACCACTACGCCACTGGGGCTCAGCCCAACATAATCTTTATAATATGGTTAATGATCTTAATGAGTTCATAAAGGCAGATCCATTCTAAGAAAATGGGTGTTTGCCATTGCATAAAATGGGTGTTTTCCAATGCAAAAAGAAAGAGTTCCATATATGAACTTTCATATAAGTATCTGTAAGTTTCTCTATGGTGAGGTTACTAGGTTTTAGTATATGTGCTGCTGAAGCGAGCATGAGTTTACTAGGTTTTAATCACATTTCTTCTTTTGTTTTTTACTATGGAAAATTCTAAAATGCCACTTACTCATCATTCTGCTTCAGCAATTATTGGGTCATGACCAATTTTATCTCATCTTCACTCTCCATTATTTTGAAACAAATTCCAGACCTCATATAATTTTTATGAATACATGCCAAATCGTTCAAGTACAAATAGATCTTTACAACACAACCGATAATGCCTTGAGAAAAAATGCTCATTTTTCTCTCTTAAACTGAATAACAGATTGACTAATTTTCTATTATCTTTTCTTTATGCACACTCTTCTGTGTACAGGAGACAAATCCACCACCCCATCCACTCCTTAGGTGCATACTTGAAGCTGTCCAAGCTTTCATCTTGGTTGTTTCCATAATCAATGCTCAAGGAAGCAGCAGCGGAGAGTTCACCTGACTCATTGCATTGGGTAAACCTGTTTTACAAGACCTCTTCAAGGGGGTGAAGAGCAAAAAGTTACTCTGAGGACTAAGGTGCATCTGACTCAAACCATTGTATTTCCTTTTTTTTTTAAACTTTTTTTGGGGGGCATCACTGCCCTCTGGTGGTCGTGGGAGCTACCCAGTGCTGCTCCTGAGAGCTGCCGCTGGATTTGAACCACCAAGTCCGCTGGCTGCATTCCCACCCTCAACCACTTATGCCACCGGGGCTCAGCCCAAACCATTGTATTTTCAATGGCTTCACATGCATATGGAATTGGACATTGAATAAGGAAGATGGAAGAAAAATTGATGCTTTTGAACTGTGATGTTGTTGAAGAAATTGACAGTACAATGGACTGCTGAAAACACAAGTAAATCTGTCTTGAAAGAAATATGGCCAGAATATTTTTTGTGTGTTTTTGTGTGGCATCCCTGCCTTGATGGGAGTAGGAAGGCCAGCCTTGCTCCTGGAGAGCAGCTGCTGCATTTGAACCATCAACCCTGTGGGTCGCAGTCTCACACATAGCCACTACGTCATCGGGGCTTGGCCCAGAATATTCCTTCGAGGTAAGCACGTAGGGATTTTGTCTCACATACTTTGGACATGTTGTCAGGAGAGGCAAGTCCTTGGAAAACATTAAGCTTGGAAGAGTGAATTTCATCAAAGAGCAAGGCCCTTGCCAAGATGAATTGACATGGTGGCTGTCCCAACAGGTTCAACATAGTAACCAGAGTGAGGATGTCAGTCTTGGCAGTCTCCTTAGCCAGTGTTGCTATGAGTTGAGACCCACTCTCGGGCACCTAACAACAACAACAACAACAACAACAACAATGACACAAGAACTGGAGCTAGAATATGCAGATGAGGGTGAGGACATCTTGTAATCTTTCCTACTGCTGAGCAGCACATCTTAGGTGCTCAGAAAATGCCAGGTAGAAGACAAGCAGTTATCTTTTCCATCTTAAGGAATGCCAGATATCCAAATATGCTTTTATTCTTGCTTTCTTCTGCATCCAGGAGATAATGGAGTGGGTTGATCACCTCCCTAAGGGCATACCTTTAGAATGTCAACTTATGCTTGCTAATGAATAATGAAGGTGGCTAACAGGTCATGCTTGTCTGCAGTCAATTCTCCCAGGCACATGTGCTTTAGACTTCTACTGGGGTCTCAATAGGAACTTAAGGAGCTGTAGAAAGGGGAGGAAAATGAAGAGATAAAGAAAAACAATTCCATCTGTCACACTGATGATGGATGCTGTCCAAACCTGTGAACAAAACCTGAAGTGCTAATTCTATGCGCTGCTGATGCCTTTAATTATGCAACTTTGACAGATGGAAAGATCATTATGCAGTCTTTATTTAAGAAGCTCGAGCAACTGTAGCTGTGTGCCAAGGTAATCAGTCACATTAAAGAATTTGCCAGAAAGTATAACTACCATATTTATAGCTTACTAGGTACTAATTATGCTTCATAAATGGACAGACAAATAATCAGGCAAATACAAAATATACACGACTGTAAATTACTACACAGCAGTTGCATGTCAGAACAGGCAGCCATTTTCAAACCACACAATACTTTCTTGTCAGTCAAGAGATGGCAGACATACCCCTGATAAAATACCATCTTGAAGTAGAATTCTCAAGGGCTGAAATGAATCGCACCCCCTCCCCACTTAACCTTGGCTTCAAAAAGACTTTCAAAAAGTTAAAGAACAATTCATGAATTACCTCCTAAGCATTCCATTTCCAATAAGTACTTCACAGCTACATGGATTTTTCTGTTCCTGGGATTTTTACCAGCTCTTCCTGATCATTCCTTGAGGTAGTGCCTTGAGTGTCACCTGCATTTGTGTCTTAGTCCCATGACATTTCATCATATGATATAGGTCATTTCTTACTTCTGGATTTTCCTACCTTAGTGTAGTCCAATTTCCATCCTCTCCTCCCCAGTCACCCTATTAAGGCCTTTTACTGAGAAGAAAGACAGAGAGAGAGAGAGAGAGAGAGAGAGAGAGAGAGAGAGAGAGAGAGAGAGAGAGACCAGATCTAGAGCAGGCTATGGATGTGGCTACTTAGCAGCTGGAGATGTCCTTCCCTTTGGTTCCAAGGCTGTCACTCAGTCTAAGCCTTCATCACCACGAAGCTGCTGCAGTTCCAAGGCAACAGTCTCAATTTTCTTTTCTGCTAACCAAACCCACATATTTATTTTAGATGGATTCTCTTATTCATGCATTTCCTCTGCTCAAAAACCTTCTATGGACCCCTTGCCTTTAAAATAAAGCTTAAATCCTGGCATTCAAACTCTTCATGATCTGACCCTTGCCAACCATTCTATTCATAGCCTTCTGTTTATCAGTAGATATTCACTTGCCAAATTATATTGGATGCACAGCTTCAAAAACAAATCCAAAGTAAACTGGAAAATAGATTGGCTTCCAACTGATTGACTTCCAATTGATTGACTGCTCCCTTCAGATCACAATGTAGATTATGATTATGTTGCATTAAGAAAGAGCAACCAATCCAATGCCTGCCAAGCTACTGAGAATCACAGCCCACTCAAGTTGGCATATAATATTAACTATCACAGTTCTCAATAGCCTAGAGCTATAAAATGTTAAATATATCTTGTACTTTTACTGCTTAACACAGAGATGGGCAAAGAGTTGACATCTAATAAATATTAATTGAGTCAAATTGCATTTATGTCTTCAACATTAATCTTAGGACACAGTCACTACTGACATGTGATAACTAATCTTTCTGACTTAGATGAGTTCATTGAACTCAAGGAAAAACGTTATTTAGAATTTGTAACTATTTCTACAAGTATTAAAAGTTAGAAACTTTTAATCATTTATTATTTTAAGAATATTTGATTTTGAGCATGTAGATTTTCCCTTTAACAGTGATTTTTGTTCTATGTACATGATAAACAAACTTCTGGACAATTCAGTGAAGATGTATCTGCCATTCCTATGACTTGGTGTGGTGGTTACATAATCTGGTGTCAATTTGAGAGGATTAGGAGTGAAGGGGCATTGTGTAGCCTGTCAAAATATAACCAATGAGGCCTCCGCGCAGGCATCACCTTCCCCTTAGGATTCTGGGAAAACTCAGATTTCTTCCTTGGAGTCAGAAGACACACTCAATCTGCTCACTTTGAAGACTAACTACTGACAAGACTCCCTATGAGACACTCTACTGACAAGACACATGGCACTACACTGATAGACCCCATGCCCTGGGAACTGGAGGAGCCCCTGCCAGCCCTTCGATGCTTCTACCACCACTGGATCTAAAAGACTTTGCACCCACTGGCTTGTGATATTATTGCATTCGGTATCATTGCATGCATCTTGTGAATCAGAAGAGGTTTATATAGATTGGTATCAGATATATGGGCTAATATCAGATGTAGGGACTTGATCTGGACTGAGCTGGAATGGTTCTTTAATATTTAACTGCTCTGGTATATAAAACTCTTTCTTAAAGACCACATGAGTGTTTCTATGGATGTGTTTCTCTAGTCTGCCCAGACTAAAACACTTGAATACAATAGAAACAAGTGTCACCAAGATTTTAGTAAAAGAGACATAAAATAGACAAAAATCTTTGAGAGAGAAGCATGAGAAAAGAGAATTTTAGAACTTGGGCAGGAAATTTGGTATAGGGGAAAAAATAAACACAAGACACATTTGGAAGTTAGTTCAATATTTTTTCCCATATTTAGCACTTTACTTTGTGCTCTTGTATATGTAAATTAAGGAGGCTGAAATAGATCAGTTTCTCCAACTTAAGTCATCTATTAATCATTTTGATGATTTTTCTTTAACTCCTTATACTTAATATTTTCTTTAACTCCACTCACTTTTTTTTGGCTGAAATATATTTGTTCTAAAAGGAAACAACATTCACTAACATGGGTAGACCAGATCCAGTTGCCATAAATAGAAGAAAACTGTGAAATTAAATAAAAACGGAGCTGTCATATAAAAATATCTTAGCTGCGTAATATTTTTAGTGTAAGATTGGATCCTGAATCTGCCCCTTGCTTGAAAAAAAGAGAGACTATAAAATGTTAAAGAGATGATAAAGAAACATAACACCAAGTAAGATTTCCTCCCCTCTGTTCTCAAGATGTATGAAAATGTATGAAAAATTATATGACTTCCTGATTCATTGTTAGTTATTGTCATTCCTCAACACTACTAGACTGAACTGGGGTCTCAGCAGGAATATGAATCCCCATTGGGCCATGCAGATCAATTTTCTTATGTTTAATCACTCTTAACAAGTGGCAGAGCAATCAATGTATAAGGGAAAAGTCTGTTCCAGTTTATAGTCCAGGGTATATCATAGAAAGAGTACAGTATAAATGATGACAAAATAATGATGGCTAACTATTATTTTTATTTTCTGCAGATATTTTCTCATGACAATTTTAAGAAACTCTAAATAAGGAAGCAATATCTCTGGGCAATCTTGGTAGTTAAGGAAACAACAGCAATCACAAAGCAAAAACAATTGCTTTGGCATCTGCGTCCCCACACATGAAACCTGAAAGCACTGAATCTCATTCAAGATTCGATGGATGGAGGAGAGCAGATGAAAGGTGCATCCGATTTGGAATCAGCCAAAGTAAATCCTGATCCAAACGCATTCTTCTCTAGATCTGGATCTTGAGATGGATTTCTATTTTATCATTGGAAAAATGAGACGGAGAGTTCTTACCTCACAGGACTCTTTTAGGAATTAGACGTAATGTAAAGAAACTAACAGTGGGATTTCCAAAGTGCTTGTCGTCATGGTTATCATTGATCTTCATCACCACCTGCTGAGATAGGCAGGACTTACAATAACACACCTTGCTACAGAAACTCAAGGTAGGGAAAAATGGTCAATCTAAAGCTAGTGGGCAGTTGACTTGGATTTGAGTTTAGATCTTGGGATTTCTGGCCTGATGTTCTTTCTTCTAGCTATTCTGCAGTTTCTCCTGTGGTGCCTCCTCTCTTCTTTCCCTCACGGAGCAGGAAAGCAGCCTGAAGATGGACCCGCTGGCAAATGAAAGTCTGATTTTTCTACCTGCTCACTCATATACATAAATACCAGTATACCTTAGTCAATGAAGTGGTTGAAAGTAGCCTCAAGGGCCTCTTACACTCTTGCCCTACCTGACTTCTTCCCAAGTGCCTTAAAGTAAATGCAGTGCCTGTCTCTCTATTGATTCATCTGTTTCCACAAATATACCAGCTATTTGCATTCTCTGCTGTTATGACTCCTTTTGTTGGTTTCTTCTGTACTATCCTTCCTTCTTGCCTCCTTGGTGCTATAAGTAAAAGCAAAACAGAAGAAAGCAATATCAATCTCCAAAATAAAACCCCAATGCCTAGATCTAAGGTCTCTCCTGTGTAGCTCTTCATACTCCCTTTCAAACAGAACAAAACTGTTCCCTGACACATGTCCTCTTCTGATTTGTGCTTGCATTTTCTTCCCCTTTTAGAATGCATTTTCTTCCTTTTTTTGCAAGTCTTCACTGCTTTTCTGGCTGTGAGCTCCTTAGGAAGTGCATGCACAGTACACTTTTGTAACCAGTGTCCAGTTTGTAAGCTGATAGTGTGTGGACTCTACAAACACAGTCTGACCTGAATTCTATTGGACTTGCTCTTCAGAGAAAAGGTAAATAGTGAAAGAAATGCAACTTGTGTATATATAGACTAATCGCCTAACAGCGATTGCTACAGAGTTATTGGATCATTCCTGGTTTTTGGTTTGAAATGTGCTATACACACATGCATACACATACATATATACATACATTATATGTATAAATATATAGCCTATCAAAGCACAAATAATGCAATTACTGTAGCAAAGCAAAAACAATTACTGTAGCAAGCAGAAACTTAAGTAGAGGCTACTGCTTAAGTTGTTGGTGTTATTTAAGCATCCTGCGTTTTGCTACAAAAATGAGAGCTATATTAAGAGTGCTAAAATAAAATTGCCAGAGCCCCTAGTTGTTGGGGAACTTAGTAAGATGTACAGTTATGCAAATTGAAACAGGAAACTGATGGAACAAAAGAATGAATAAAATAGAATCAATCCAAACTTACTGCCCTAAAATGCCATCAAGGTCCTCAGTTTGCTTCCCTAGGGGATATTTTTGTTCCTGCAAGATTCCCTGGGACCAAGTATGAGATAATTTATTTCAAAATTACATGGCCTATTTTTGGAGTACTGCCCTGATTTTTTCCCCTTTTCCTATAATCTATTGTCCTGGATACTAAAAAGAGTGTTGGACAGGCAATATTTAAAGCTCTTCAGCAGAAGACGGTAATGTGGCCCGCCAAACTTCCTAAAAGTAAAGAAATAAATTTCAGTTAGAGATGTTTGGAGCTTTTTACAGTGGTCATATATCGGCAGCCCCAATATTTACCTCACTCAAACAACAGGACCACAATTAAAACAGTCTTCTGAAAGCCAAAGAGCCCATAGCATATACAGAGCAGAGTTTTGACTTAATAAAAAGTATGTGGTAGGCGCTCTTGCTTAGTGCTGTGATTTATGTTTGTGGTGCTGACAGCTCTGTCACTGGTACTTCAAATATCTGTAGGGTCACTCCAGGTGAACAAGTTTCATCAGAGCTTCCAGACTAAGGACAGAGTCTGAAGAAGGAAAAGGTTGTCCACCTCAGAGGAATTAGCTTCTGAAAAACTTATGGCTAGCACACACACACTGTCAGTTACTGAAAACCTAATGACCAGAAGCATAAAATTGTCAGAGACAGTGCCAGAAGACAAGTCTCTCAGATCGCAAGGCAAACAAAATATGACTGAGGAAGGTCTACCTTCTCTCTGCAGAGTCCAATATCATGATGCCAATGGAAGGAAAAGCCTATTAGAGAAAAAGTGTCTGAGACCTTCATTTGCTGACTCCGGACAAGATTCTGAAGGAGAAGAAACAGCCACAAACATCAAATAATTGGAACTTGAAATGTAGAAAGGGTGGATCTAGGAAAATTTAAAGTTATCAAGAATGAAATTGTACATGTAAAATTAATACGCCAGGTATTAGAGAGCTGAAATGGAGTGATATTAGACACTTGAAGTCAGAAAATCTTCTGGTTTACTATTCCAAGAATGACACAACCAAGAATGGCACTTCATTCCTCAAAAAAAAGAATATTTGAAGATCCATCTTGAAGTACAATGTATTCAAGTATGTACGTGAAGTACAAAGTACTATAATAGTATAATGTCTATCCTCTTAAAAAGAAATTAACTCAATACAACCATTTTTCCAATTTATACACCAACCACTAAAACTAGTGAGAAGGAAATTGAAGAATTCTACCAATGCATTCAAACAGAAATTGATCAAATGTGAATCAAGTTGCATTCATTTATTGTCAATTGGAATGCAAAGGTTGGAAACAAAGAGGAAGGTACTGTAATTGGAAAATACAGTTTTGCAGATAGAAATGAAGTTGGAGACTTTATGACAGAATTCTACAACACTAACCACTTCATCACAAATCCAACAGAACAGAAATCATTATGTGTGTGGACTTCATCAGACGGAATACAAAGAAATATTATTGACTACATCTGTGGGAAGAGATGATGGAGAAACTAAATATCAGTTGCTAAAACCAGGTTAGTAGTCAACTGTCAAACAGACTACCAATTGCTCATATGAAAATTAAAGCTGAAGTTGAAGAAAATGAAAACAATTCCATTGGTCCTAAAATATGACCATGAGGTTATTCTGCCTGAATTTCAAGAACATCACAAGGACAGATTTAATGCATTAGACATTCATGACAGAAGACCCAATGAGCTATTGGACGACATTGAGAACATCAGACATGGAGAAGGCAAAATACTGAAAAGAAAAGTTCAAAGAGGAAACAGAAGAGACTCTGAAACTTGCATTTAAGTATATAATAGTTAAAGGAAATGGGAGAAAAGAAGTAAAAGAATGGAACGGAAACATTCTAAGGGCAGCAAGATAAGACAAAATAAAATAATATAATAAAATATCCAAAGATCTTTAGTTAGAAAACTTGAAAATGAAGGAAACACAGCATATATTAAACTAAAAGAAATAATGAAAATATTTAAGGCTTAAGTTGCAACATTGAAAGATTCTATGGGCAGCATATTAATGATACAGAAGGCACAGAAAGAATATGGAAAGAAGACACAGAGTCACTTTCCCTAAAAGAACTAGTTGTCACTCAATCACTTCAGGAAGTAGCATATGATCAAGAACCAGTGGCATTGAAGGAAGAAGTCCAAGCTGCACTGAATGCATTATCCATAAACAAAGCTCCAGGAATTGTTAGAATACTACTTTAAATATTTCAAAAAAATCTATGACCAAGAAGCGGTCACTCATCGAATCTAAGAAATTTGGAAGAAGACAACTACTTGGCCACATGACTGCAATGGATTCATATTTGTACAAGGGATTCATATTTGTACCCATTCCATAGATAGGTGATCCAACAGAATGCTAAAATGATGTAACAATGTCATTAATATCACAAGCAAGTAAAATTTTGCTGAAAGTCATTTAACAATGGTTGCAACACTATACAAACAGGGAGCTGTCAAAAGTTCAGACCTGATTCAGAAGAGGATGTGGGAAAAGGGCTATCATTGCTTTAACATCACACAGATCATGGCTGACAGTAGATAAGTTTCCAGAAATAACACCTCCTTTTGATAGCTGAAAACCTTATTTTTCTCCAACAGAACAGCTAATAGGTTTGAGCCTAGATGGCTGCACATGTCTATAGACTTTCAAGGATAATCCAAATTCTGATTAGGAGGATTAAAGAAAAAGATGTAGACCTTCAAGGAGATGAACTGGCACAGCAAATGAAACAATTGGAGCAAACATAATAAATATTGTGGATATGGCTCAGCAGTTAATATGTTTGACTTTCCTTCTGTTTACATAGGGGTTGCTATGCATTAAAGCCAACCTGACAGCACTTAGAAAGTGTAAATTCAATAGCTTCAGAATAAGTCAATGAATTAAGAGTTATTGGTCCTCATTTCCCCTTTTCCTTCCCTGCAATCCATTGCCTGAAGGGGCAATTGAAAGGAAAATCCTACCCAACCCTTGCCCTCAAAACAAGCAGCTGACTCTACTTAAGGACTTTGTTGTAATGATGATTGTGCAGGAAGAGATACTTACCTTTGCGTGAACACTGAAATGTTAAAGAAAATATTGAATTGGATCTTTAATTACAGAGCTGACAATATGCTCTTTTAACTTGAAGGACGATAGCACTGTGCCTGATCTGTGAGTGACCCAAAACATCACACTTTCTGGCAGTTTCTATTCAGAGGCCAGAGAAAGCTTCCTCCTCTGAAAATATTTTAAAGTGACAATAGGATCTAAAGAAATGAAGTTCTACTTTGATGGTGTACCATGAGTTGTTATGTTTAACACACTAGTTATAGGTAGTTGGCAGCCTGTTAAGGAAGTGGTTGTTGTTTTTAGGTGCTGTTGAGTCATTTCCAACTATGGAAACCGGATGAATAAGCTTTGAGCCTACTGTTGTAGTCACTATGTCAGTCTGTCTTCCCAGTGGTCTTCCTTTTCAATGACAGTCTACTAAGTATACTATCCTTTTTCAGGGACTGGTCTCATCTGATAACACACCCAAGCATATGAAACAAAGTCACACCTTCCTCACTTCTAAGGAAATTCTGGCTGTACTTCTTCAAAGGCAGATGTATTTTTTCTTCTAACAGCCTGCGATGCTTTCACTATTCTTTTCCATTGCCATAAGACGAATGCCTCAACAAGGTTCAGATGCATATGAGATGATTAAAAATACCCTGGCTTGGGTCAGGCATGCGATAGTCTTTCAAGTGACGTCCCTGCTCTACAACACTTTAAGGAGGTCCTGTGCAGTAGATTGACCCAATGTAATGTGTCAATGGTTTGAGGATCTCTAGTGACAGCCTTGTTATATTCCAAACTTCCAGCTGCTCTGATGGGGAAAGACAGGGTCTATGACTCCTGTAAAAAGCTATAATCTTGAGATGCTAGCTTCTCTACTTATCATGGTTATGGCTCCCAGCCAGCCTACTCAAGATAAAGGTGACTTCTGAGATGTTGCTCATTGGTCCAAGACTCTATGAGAGGGGAAACAAAATAAGTCTGTGACTTGATAAAGAAGGTCCTCCAGGGTCAGCTTCCAGTAGGGAAAGCTGCTAGAAAGAACCATTGGAAGGCAACCTGTGATTTCAAATGAAATCATCAGTTGTATTTTTTATTTGTTACAGGAAGCAGGTATCAAAACTGCTCTCATCAAAACATGATGGGAAACAGCTTTCACATCCCTTGGAAAGGATGTGTAAAAGAACAGCAACTGGTTCTTTTCCCAAAAGAAACCCAGGCATCGGAACGCTACAAATTTTAGCCACCCTAAGTGAAATGTTTTTCAAGGATCAGGACCATAATAATGCACAGTGGTCTGAAGAACAGCTTATTGCTGCCAAACTGAATCATACCACATGGGCCATTTTTTAAATACTGGAAAAATCTTGATTGCCCTAGGACTATACATTGGTGGACATGAAGATTGAATTTTGTGTTGGTGTAACAATTGTAGACATTGTTCTTGCTGACATTATTGATAAGGATTCCTTGGAGACCCTGGCCATCAGGGAATCGAGACCAACAGAAGAACAAAAGGATTGCAGATGGTCAGGAAAAATTCTGAGTGGGTTGCAGAAAGAGTAGAGTGCTTTTGAAATTACAAAGTCATTGTGGGATGAATGGGCTCAATCTCACATCTCCATCTTTGTGAGACAATTAAGGAGTCTTGTGGAAATGTTGGCATCTCATGTGAGCTTTGAGAAACACCTGCCCATTGAGACTCAGAAGAAATTCTGAGGATTGAAGCTATGTATGAAGAGGTGGCATTTTCTCTATTTCTGTGACAGGAGCAATGGTTTGGGAGCAGTTCTGTCAGGTACCAATGGATATCCACTGATCAGTTTTCCTCTCCTCACACCAGAAAGAGAGGATCAGGATATGTGGTCTTCGTTTCAGTTACTCAGTGATTTTAGCTGTTCACCTATACTTTCTTCAGTAGGATTAGCTCTGTTTGTCACTCAAATTTTTGGCTTGAATAATCATTTGGTGTGGTCCAAAATTTGAGGAAGCATCATCAATACATGGATATCCTTGGAGCAGGCTAACAAGGAAAGAGAATGCAGGTTATGAAAATTTCATCATGTTTATTATGAGGAAAAAATTCTACAAATTTCTAATTTAGCTGCAGAAAAATTATTTTACATGAAAAAAATCTATGTTTGAGAAAAATAAAATACCTTGAATAAATTATTCTTCCAAAAATAAAAATAAAAATTTTTACAGTCTTGAAAACTCACCGAGGCCAGTCTATCCCGTCCTATAGGGTAGCTGTGAGTTCACATTGACTCGCTGTTTTCCAGACTGTTCTTTCTGTGGGTGTTGATTGAGGGTCCAAGAAAAATGAAATCCCTAACAACTGAGATGTTCTCCCTGTCAGGCTATGGTCTGTTGGTCCAGTTGTGAGAAGGTTGGTTTTCTATGCTCTTAGTCCATATGGAAGGTTTTGGTGTTTAATTTTCATCAGAAAGTACTTTATGGACTGTTGCTTCCTGCAAGTAAGTTTGTTTTGTCTGCATATTGGAAATTAATAAGTTTCCCTCCAATATCGATGCTGCACTCTTCTTCCTATAGTACAACTGCTTGAATGCTTCACTTGGCAAACAAATTGAGTCAATATGGTAAAAAAACATACGACCCTGACACATAACTTTCCTGGTTTTAGACCGTGTACTATTTTCTTGTTCTGTTAATATGACTGCCCTTTAATCCATGTACAAGTTTTGAGATTTCCATTCTCCTGAAAGTAACTCATACTTTTTAATAATCCACACAGTTCAATAACATACAAGTAAACACCTTTCTGATATTCTCAGCTCTCTACCAAAATCCGCATGACATCAGCAAGGATATTCCTTGTACCACATCCTCTTCTGAATCCAGCTGGATTTTCTGGCAGCTTCCTGTCAATGTAATGTTGTGGCCAGTGTTTACTCATCTTCAGTAAGTTTTTACATGCATGTAATATTAATAATACTCAATGATTTCATAATA
>PVJH01044128.1:0-13187 GCA_004026705.1 Nesogale talazaci | reverse complement strand
TTTGTGCCCATTCGAAAGAAAGGTGATCCAACAGGAAGCTTAAATTATATAATCATTCATTAATATCTCATGCAAGTAAAACATTGCTGAAGATCATCCAACAATGGTTATAGCAGAATCTTGACAGGCAGTTGCCAGAGGTTCAGTTGGGATTCAGAAGAGGACATGGAACAAGGGATATCATTGCTGATGACTGATGTGTCTTGGCTCAAAGTAGAGCATATCGGAAGGATATTTACTTGTGCTTTATTGACTATGCAAAAGCCTTCAACTGTGTGGACCATAATAAAAATGGGTAACCTTGGGAAGAATAGGAATTCCAGAATACTTCATTGTGACTCTGGATGAAAAAGCAGTTGTGGGAACAGAACAAAGGAATGCTGCATGGTATAAAAAGGTGTGTGTGTCAGGATTGTATCCTCTCATGATCCTCATTCAATCTGTAGGCTGTGCAAAGAATCAGAGATGCTTGATGACATAAAAAAGAATGCGGCATCAAGATTGGAAGAAGGCTTCCTAACAACTTTCCATATGCAGATGACACAACCTTGCTTGTTTGGAGTGAGGAGGACTGGATGCATTTACTATTGAAGATCAAGAACTGGGGCCAGGAGCATGGATTACAGCTCAATGCAAAGAAGACCAAAATCCTCACAAGTGGACTAAAAGGTAATATCATAGCAAGAGGGAAAAGTTTGACATTGTCAAGGGTTTTGCCTTGCTTGGATCCACAATCAAAGCCCATGGAAGCAGTAGTAAAGAGATTTTAAAAATGTGCTGCATTAGCTAAATCTGCTGCACAAGATCTCTTTAGAGAATGAGGAATCAACCATGTCCCTTGGGGGATGGTGTGCTCAACTCAAGCCATGGTCCTTTCCATGGTTCCGCATGAGGGTGAACGTTAGACTTTGAAGAAGGAAGACTGTAGAGAAGAACAGGTACATCTGAAGCGTGAGGCTGGGGAAGAATAAGGAAAATACCACGGACTGTGAGAAGGACAAACCTGTTTTGTAAGACGTATGGCCAGAGTGCTCCTTAGAGGCTTGATCTTACATCCTTTGGACATCTTGGCAGGAGAGACCTTGGAGAAGGACATTGTGCTTGGTAAAGTGGAGGGGCGGCAAAAAAGAGGGAGGGCCTCGATAAGATGGATTGACGCAGTGACTGTCCCACTGGGTTCAGGCAAAGGAACATTCGGGAGAATGGCCAGGCAGAGCCGTTCTTTGTTCTGTTCTGCATAGGATCTGTATGGGTCAGAGCTCATTCAGAGGAACCTAATAACCACATCGCGTCACTAGTAGGAGCTCTGGCCGTCTGCTCAGTCACACATTGGGCTGCCAACCCTCAAGTTAGCAGTTCAGAACCATCAGTTCGAGTCACCTTGAAAGTGGAGGCTTTCCAGTCCCATAAAGAACGAACAGGTATCTCCTAAACCCACAGGGCCAGTTCTACTCTATCATAGCGTGTCACCATGAGTCAGAATGGACTTGATGGCAGTGTTTGTTTTGTTTTGTATAGGGTCCCTCGGAATTGGGATGGACTTTAGCAAGTTTGTTTTTGGTGAGGAATGAAGGCGCATGGTAAGAAATACAGACTCATGAACTATATTAATCAAGGAAGTTCCTTGAACTATATAACTCTTCCCCCAACCGCCCACTCCTACCCCCAGACAGTTCTGCTCTGTCCTCAGGGTCGTTAGGAGTCAGAGTTGACTTGATGACGGGGGTTGATTTTCCTTTCCTGTGGATCCCCCGTGTTGTCATGTACCTCTCTTTTTTGGCCCTTACCTCACTCATTTGGGGCTACTTCCCTGCCCCCCCCCCCCAACTTAAAAAAAAGGAATCAGCATCATGCTGCATTGAGAGGATGCATTAAAAGGTCACCCACAGCAAAGGGGATATGATGATGTGAATGTCATGATAGGAAAACCTCAAGAAGAGTTTATGCTGTTAATGCACAGAACTTCCTTTAACAATCTCCCCCTTCCCCTATATGCTTGGTGTTTCAGGCTAGCCAATTTGTGGGTAGGTGGAGAGGAAAGGAACTGGACCATGAAGTCTTCAGGTTTTGACTTAGCATGACAGAAAACCATTTAAAAAATCATTTTATTGTGGCCTCATACAACTCTTATCACACTCCAGACATCCATCCATTGTATGCAAAGCACATTTGTATATTTGTTGCCCTCATTTTTCTCAAAACATCTTTTCTACGTTAGTCCTTGGTATCAGCTCCTCATTTTTCCCCCTCCCTCCCCGCTCCCCTCTCCTCATGAACCCTTGATAATTTATAAATGATCATGTTATAAATTACTTGGTCATTCTTATATTGTCCAATGTCTCTCTTCACCCACTTTCCTGTTGCCCATACCCCAGGGAGGAGGCTATATGTAGATCCTTGTAATCAGTCAGAGAACCATTTTTTAAGGAGACTCCAGGAAGTCGGTTCTGCACTGTCCACGTGGAAAGTCCTTGGTTAGGTTGGATTTAGCTGGGTCCCACCCTCATGCCAGATGCAGCTGTTTATTTCTAGCATTTTCAGGAACCACATTAGAGAGGACACACCCTTTGGGCCCCCTGGAAAGATCCTGTAAAAATGAAGGCACTCCCTTGTAAGTCAAATATCTCTGAATGCAACAATATTTGGATAATTATAGTCTCCCAGGAGCGTAATCCTTAAATGGCTGAGATAATTATAGCATCCCAGGCCGGTGGCACTTCTCTTTTAAGAGCCTAATCCCATGGGCAGAGGGAAGTGGGGACCCCAGGATGCTCCTTCTGCTGAGACCTCTAGCCCCCACTCTAGAATGACTTGTTCTCATAGAAAGTAAGCCCTGTGAGTCTTGGGATCAAGGCTTCCTGGTTCCCCTTGTGTTCCTAAGGAATACCAGAGCGCCGAGTACAGAAAGTGGTGTCCCTGGGTGGTGCACACGGTTTATGTACTCACCTTCTAAGGAAAAGCTAGAGGTTAAATCTATCCAGAGGCACCTTGGAAGAAAGGCTCGGTGAGCTGTTTGTGAAAACCCTGCTGCTGGAAACTCCATGGAGTCGAGAGCTGCTTCTGATTCACAGAGGTGCCCTGGGTCAGAATCAACATGACGGCTGCCTCTGACCGCCTGGGAGCACAGTAGCATTGCATGAATGAGTGCAACACTGTCCTCAGCCTCCACAAAGACGGCCCTGAGTGTAAAGAAGCAAGGTGGGAAGCGATCCTTTTGAACGCTGTCTCCGGTAGCCATGAGAATCCTGATGCTTCTTCCTGGCACAGTCTTTGGCAAGGAGAGGTAGAATTCCAGTTCATGGTTGTGGGTGTGACTTTTAATCTAGTCTGGGAAGATACTTTGGGTGGAGAGAGGTGTCGCTAAAGGGCAGATGGATGCAAAGAAAGGAACATGATTCTCTGATAACGACCAAACAATTGTTTTTGAACTTGCGGCAGTGCTGCCACAGGCAGATGGGAGAGCAGGGATGCATGGTGTAGCCCATCATAGGGACAGCAGGATCCACGGGAAGTTGCCCTGATGAGAGGTCAGAAGTGCCCAGCCCACCCTCGGAAGGCACGCTTATCCCAAGGTGGTACAATGTTCCTTTATTCCTGCATGCCTCCCCCTTTGGGGTTTGTTTTCTGTTCATTTGCTTTTGGCAGTGGCTTCCCATGTGATTTGAAGGAATTGTTCAGACCGCATATTTTGTCTTAACTAGATAATCATCCCCTCAAGGGGGGGTGGCACCCGGGTTGATAAGACGGAGCAGAATACGCCCAAGCCTGTTACACATGTCCTCAGGGACTTACCCAGGCTTTATGGGGACTACCTTGCGCTTGCCTTTTACAGTTTTCCATAGTTTGGTTCCCACAGTTAGAAGAGCTCTTAGGGCTCACTTTGCTCACAGGATTCGTTTCTTTTGAAGTTTGGCAAGATCACTCTCATTCAGCAGGTTTCTGTGGGCTCTGGGACACTTTTTATAGATAAGAAGAATAAAGCCTTTTGATGACCTTGACTTCCTCAGCTGCTAAAGAAGGGAGTTGCTCAATGTTCTCTTCAGAGCCCCCTTGCCTGCTGCATGGGAATGTTGCATCTACATGCTTCATGGCATTGGTTCATTCATCCCTAAGCCCACCATCACCTGTACTTGGTGGACTTGTGCTGGACATCGGGGGGATATAAAAAGTATCTTCTTTCAGAGTGGAGCCCTGGTGGTTCAGAGGGGTATGTATTCAGCTGCTAACAGAAGGTTGGTAGTTCAAACCCATGAGGCCTTCCTCAGGAGAAAGAGGAGGCTGTCTGTTCCTGTAAAGGCTTACAGCCTCAGGAACCTCTATGGGGTCTCTATGAGTTGAAATGGACTCAATGGCAGTGGAATTGTCTTTTGTTGGAGGTTCTCTCAGGACATGTTTTGCATACAGGACTCACAGCAAATATATCTTAGGTCTCTTAAAGCACAGCCCTGTACTAGGCTGGAGCCCTGGTGGGATACAGTGCATTATACGTTGGGCTGCTGACCGCAGGGTCACTAGTTTGAAACCACTAATTGCTCCTGGGAGAAAGATGAGAATTTTTACTCCTGGAAAGAATTATAGTCTCAGGAACCCACGAAACTCGACTGGAGAGCAGAGAGGTTGAGTTTCTCACCAGGATTACATAATTATGAACTGTTTTGCAGCCATTCATAGATTGGACAGCAGTTGTTCTTGTTTTTTTGTTTTAAAGCCACAGATGGAATCTCCAGTGACTTCTCCTGTCACTCTCTGGTTGAAGTGATTCAATTAAAAAAAAAAAAAAAAGCCTGTGTCGATAGGGACTTTCTTTTCTGACTCATTCTGTTTTCAGTGATTTTCTCTTTGAAGAATGTGTCAAACTGGTAGCTGGGTAAATATCCCAGAAGTCAAACACATTCAAGAACATCAAAGTTTCCCTCTGTGGGCAGCTCCAAGAGGCAGAGGTTGTGGCAACAAAGGGTAAGAGTGAGAAGAAGCACCACTGCGACCCAGACCAGCCCTTAAGTGTGTGTGTGTGTGTGTGTGTGTGTGTGTGTGTGTGTGTGTGTGAATGCAGTCAATGCGGAGGAAAATCAAGCATGGATGGTCCTTCAAGTTCCCTCCCCTTGGTTCCTTGTAAGGATCCAAGTGGAAAGGCATTCCCCTAGACTACTTTACATTTCCCCATAAAAATCTTGGCATCTAGAGGGTGATGTTTTCTTCATCCACTGCTAAGTTTACGTCCTTCATGATTCTAGGGGGTAATTAAGTATTCCTAGCTCAGGTGATGAAACCCACTCCGAGCTGCCTTCTGCTTGCATCTCCATCCTGGGCTCTTCTCCAACTTTTGTGGTCCTTCTCTTTAGACTTCAACTTCCCGCAAGTCCAAGTCATTTCCTGTGCCCACATCTTGGCTTTCTCGCAGAATCCTCCTTTCCCCCCTCAGCCTCTTTCCTTAGATGAGTCCCATGGCAAAACTTAGACATCAGCTCCTATGTACCTCTTCTAGAAATCTTAACTTGAACCTTCGCCCCTTCCCTCCCCCAGCATCTCCTCTCAGCTTTTTTGTTTTTGTTTTTTTTTTTGGTTTTTGTGGGCATCACTGCCTCTGGTGGTCGTGGGCGCTACCCAGCTGCTGCTGGATTTGAACTGCCAAGCCCACGGGCTGCAGTTCCGCACTCAACCACTTATGCCACCAGGGCTCAGCCCGTCTCCTCTCAGCTTTTGTTGGTAGCACTATCATTTGATATCCTTCCAGGAGACTCTAGAGATCTGTTTCTATGTCCATAACAGAGGACTCTGGTGATGCAGTGGGCTACCAGAATTAGACTGCTAATCTCAGGATCTGCAGATGGACTCCACTGTCTGTTCCTACAGAGATTTGCCATCTCAGAAACCCAAAGAGGTCTGTCTTATAGGGTGGTTATGAGTCAGAATGGACCCTTGGGCGGTGACTCCCTAATGCCTACTAGACATCCAGCGCCTTGAGCACAACAAGGTTTCATCCCTGCAAAATGCCTGAATTAATGAATGCCATTTAAGTCTTCTCTGTGCTTCAGTTTTCTCATTGTGGTATTCATTCCTAAACTACCAGTTGTACTTGGTGGATCTGTGCTGGACATGGGGTGGGGGTGGGGAGATAAAAAAGTATCTTGATCTTTCAGAGTGGAGACACAATAGGGACTCTAATACCTTCTTACAGGAATTGCATGGATAGCAGTGAAATATTGCCTGATTTTGTGCCTGAAGATGACTTGCTCAGGTTGGAAGCCCTCAGAATACTACTACAAAAGAGTTGTCTCCTCCAAGGAGAATCACCAAGATTTAACGAGATCAAATTTATCTGCAGTGAAATCATTTGCTGATGGTGCTTGATTCAGGAGAAGAAGGAATAGTTGCAAGCTATTAATAATTGGAGCATGAAACTGATAAAGTATAATTAGAAAATTGAAGTCATAAAAATGACATGGAACATAGAAAGATATGCTAGGCATTTGTGGGGTAGATTCTTATTGGTTATTTTGTTTATTTTATTTTATTCATTTTTTTTGTGGCATCACTGCCCTGGTAGGAGTAGCAAGTCTAGCCTTACTCCTGGAGAGCTGCTGCTGGATTTGAACTGTCAACCCTGTGGGCTGCAGTCCCGCAAACTACCACTAAGCCACCAGGACTCAGCCTTTATTGGTTATTTTGAATTGGACCATTATATAGTTTACTATGCCAAGAACAACAAAGAGGAATGAGTTTGTTTTCATCCTCCAAGAGAATATCTCAAAATCTACCTAGAAATTTAATGTTGTTTTGATAAGGTACTATCTATACTTACACAAGGAGGATCAGTTAATACACCTATTATTTACATGTATACACCAACCATTGAAGCCAATGATGAAGAAATTGAAAAATTCTATGAGCTTTACCGATCTGAAATTGATCAAACATGCAATTGAGATGCACTGGTAATTGCTGGTGAACGAAACTGGAAACGAAGAGAAAGGATCAGAAGGTAAAAAATATGGCCTTGGTGATAAATGACAAAGCTGGAGGTTGCATGATAGAGTTTTGCAAGACCAATGATTTCATTGAAAATAACTTTTTTTCAGCACATAGAAGGCAGCTATGCATTTGAACCTTGCCAGATGGAATACACAGGAATCAAATTGACTGTATCGGTTGGAAGAGACCAGTTAGAGGCTCTAAATCAGCAGCCAAGATAGGGTCAGGGGCCGCTCGTGGAGTGAACTATTAATTGCTTATATGTAACTTCAGGTTGAAGTAGGAGAAAATTAAAATAAGACCATGAGAGTCAAAATAGAACCTTGAGTATATTCCATTTGAATTTAGAAAGCATATCAAGGCTATATTTGACACCTTGAACATTGCATCCAAAGACCAGAGCAGCTGTAGATTGACCTGGCGGAAACAAAGTCATTAAAAGCAAGAAGTGACGGAAAGCTCAAAGTGGATGTCAGAAGAGACTGTGAAACTTGCTCTTGAATTAAACACAAGTGAGGAAGAATAGGGAGAATATTTTGGACACGTTGTCTTTGCAATTTTTTTTTAAATACCAATTTTTTCTTGTCAAACTACATTGAAAAGATGTATAGAGAATGTGCCAAGTGACTTGTCCAACATGCAGATAAAATTAGACTTCCTGGTAACTGTCCCTGGAATCATTTTACTGTTCCAAACACCCCTTGTGTTAGTAAATGGAAAGCTCAGTATTTTAGAAGCGGAATTATGCTTTCTATTAGGTTTTGAACTCTGCTGTAAAATGTTAGCAACACACTCAGTGCCTTAAACCTACATAACATTTCTCTTCTTACAATTCTAAAGGATGAAAGTCAGAAACGTTTCTCCCTTGGCTAAAATCAAGATGTCAGCTGGCACGCATTCATTTCCTGCCTCAACAACTTCTCAGAGTCTTGATGGCCCAGTGGATCACACATGGCAAAGTCGGCCATTCAAAACCCCCCTCCACTCCTCAGGAGATACACTGATATGCTTCCTACTCCTAGAAAGAGCTGCCGTCTCAGAAGCCACAGGGGCAGTTCGACCCTGCCCTAATGGTCACTGTGAGTCAGGATCGACTCAATGGCGGTGAGTTCCGTTTTTGGTTTGAAAGCCTGCCTTGTGGTGCAGTAAGTAAGTCTGCAGCTGCTTAACAGAAGAGGTCGACATTTTGAACTCACCTTTATATTTTACAATTTTTTTTTTTTGGTGGGCATCATGCCTCTGGTGGTCGTGGGCGCTACCCAGTGCCGCTGCTGAGAGCTGCCGCTGGATTTGAACCACCAAGCCCGAGGGCTGCAGTTCCGCATATATTTTACAAATTTGAAAGCTGTATGGAGAGAGCTGTAGTCTGTCTGATAGGGTCACTATGAATCAGAACTGAGTTGATGAGAGTGATTTTTTTTTTCATTTCTGAAGAGGTGGCTCACATTTCTTGGCTCGTGACCTCTTCCTCCATCTAGAACAACAGCAACCTTGAGAAGTCTTTCCCTTTCTGCCATCTTTCTGGCTCTTCCTACCATTTCTGCTTGAGAGAACAGTGGCCCCACTGTTATTGTTATTGTTTTATGTTGTGACGTGCCATCAAGCCAGTTCTAACTCATAGTGATCATATGTACAAGAGAATGAAACACCACCTGGTCACAATTGTTCTTATGTTTGACCCACGCTTGCAGCCACTGGGCTAATCCGTCTTCTTGAGAATGTCCTCTTTTTTGATGTCCCTGCGCTTTACCAAGCATAATGTCTTTCTCCGGGTCCATCCTGGTAACATGTTCCAAATAAGGAGGGGGTGCTGATGTCTCACCACCCTTGCCTCTAAAAAGCATTCTGACTGTACTTCCTCCAGATTGTCTTTTGGGGGAGCCCATGGGGTACTTTCAGTATTCTTCTCCAATACCATATTCCAAATGTCTTGACCCCTCTTTGGTCTTCTGTATTCAATGTCCGACTTTCACATGCATATGAGGCAATTGAAAGCATCATGATTTGGGCCAGGTACACCTTCAGTCCTCAAAGTGCTATCCTTGTGTTTCAACACTTTCTAGAGGGCTTATGCAGCAGATGTACCTAGTGCAATGTGTCTTTTCATCTCTTACGGTGGCTTCCATGAGTGTTGATTGTGGGTCCCAAGCATGTTGAAATCCTTGTTAACTTCAATCTTTGCTCCATTTGTCAGGGTTACCTATTGGTCTAGTTGTGAGAATTTTGGTTTCATTTACCACGAGTTGTCATCCATTCCTAAGGCTACAATACTTGATCATCATCAGCAAGTGCTTCAAGTGACTCGCATTTTCAGCAAGCAACTTTATGTCCTCTGCGTATCTCAGGTTGTTAGTAAAGCACAGTCTTCTTCACATAATCCAGTTTTCTTTCCGATTATTTTCTCGAAATACAGATTGAATACATATGGTGAGAGTGTCCCTGACAGATGCTTTCCCTGATTGTAGACCGGCCACGATGCCCTTGTTTGGTTAGTGCGACTGCTTCTGGGTCTGTACACAGTTTCTGCAGGGACACAGTGACATGTTGTGCAATTCCCATCCTTCTCAGGGTTGTTCACAATTCATTATGCTCCACCCTGTCCAATGATTTGGCACAAGTGAATATCTTTCTGGTAGTCTTCTGCTTTCAGTCGAGAGTCATTGGCCCCTTTCCCACATTTTCCTCTGAGTCTAGACTCAACTTCTGGTAACTCCCTCTCTAACCATTGTTGGATGATCTTCAGCAAAATTTTACTTGCATGTGGTATTGATGATGTTGTGACATAATTTGTGCATTCTGTTGGGTCACCTTTCTCTGCAATGGGCACAAACACAGAGCTCTTACAATCAGCTAGTCAAGCAGCTGTCTTCCAAATGTCTCATTATCGTCAGGTGAGTGCTTTCAGTACTCCATCAGCTTGTGGAAACATTTCACTCGGTGCTCCATTATTTCCTAGAGCCTTGCTCCTGAAGAGCTGCTTCTGGATTTGAACTGTCAACCCTGTGGGCTGCAGTCCCGCACACAACCAGTAGGCCACCAAGGCTCAGCCAATGGAGCCTTGCTTTTGACTCATGCTCTTAGTACAGCTTGTACTTCTTGCTTCAGCACCATTGGTCTGGCTCACATGCGACCTCTTGAAATGGTTGCAAGTTGACTAGCTTGGTTTGGTACAATTACTCTCTGTATTCTTTCCAACTCCTTTTGGTGCTTCCCAAATCATTCACTGTATTTCCCATAGAATCTTTCAACATTGCAATTCAAGATGTGAATTCTGTTTTGAGTTCTTTCAGCCTAAGATATACCGAGTGTATTTTTCCTTTTGCTTTTCTAACTTTAGGTCTTGATACATGTCATTACAGTGTTTTACTTTGTTCTTACACTGCCCTTTAACGTTTTTCATTCAGCTCTTTGATTTCATCCTTTTTTCTTTCAGTTGGTTTAGATGGTAGCGTACATTGTCTTAGACTGTGTTCTCTAGAGAAGCAAAAAAAAGTAGTGCTTGCTGTATGCACTTGCATATGTCTGCATAAATAGAACTTTATATCAAGAAATTGACTTACACAGTTGCAGAAGCAAGGAAGTTCAAGTCTGGGGAGATTCCAAGTTCATGGTTCAGAGGTTAGATTGGAGGTTTCTGCTAACAGTAGCTGCAGAGGTAAATGAATCCCAGGTCAACAGGTCAGGCTCGTGACTGCAGAGACAGATGAATACCAGGGCAGCAGGTCAGAGGGCAGGCTGCTGACAACTCCCAGGATCAGCAGGCAATGTGACAGCGATTGGCTCACATCGGAAGAACCAGAGACAGGAAGCTGGATGGAGGATTCAGAGTCAGTGAAAAATAAGCAAGCCCTTCCACAGTCTCCACTTCTACTGGAAGCGTCAAGAAAGGGGGTTGACTTCCACTCTAAGGTTCTTCCAACGCTCGACGGCGAGCTGTTGTTTGACGGCGAGCTATAAGTCAGTTCCAACTCATAAGGACCCTGTGTCCAATAGAACAAAACACTGTCTGGTTCTGTGCCACCCTTGCCATCTTGTTAGGCTCGAGCCTATTGTGAGCCCCGTTGAGTTCACGGTGCGAATCACTGAGAACCTCTTTTTTTTGTTGCCACTCTACTTCACCAAGCATGATGTCCTCCTCTCGTGACTGATCTCTTCTGACAACATGCCCAAAGGAGATAAAGGTGGGCTCTCGCCATCCTTCCCTCTGAGGAGCCTTCTGGCTGTACGTTTCCTGAGACAGATTTGTTTACACTCCATGGTACTCTCAATAGTCTTCCCTAGCACCACAATCTCTTTATTCACCGTCCAACTGGTTGGCTGGTCATAGCAAATCACACTGTGGATATAATTGTGTTGTGCTCAGTCTCCGCATGAGGAATTACTGTCTTCACTGTCAAATCGCTGACAACGCGAGCATCGCCAACTTGACACCAAGCCCAACTCGTACAGCAAATCACAACAATTTGAGAGTGGTTTGTCTTGGTATGACGAGCTGGAATGTGAACAGTGTACATGAATTGTTGGAACACTCAGGAATTGAAAGAGTTTTGTGGAAAAAGGAACGTTGCAGAGTAGCCTAGGTGAGAAACCTCTACAAACAACCGGACAATTTCTCAACCTCTCCTCTTCATTTCAGTACGTATGTGCACCTTTCTTCATTTTGGTCACACACGCAAAAGAAATTGCAAAGGTTAATTTAAATGGGGGAGCCCTGGTGGCATCATGGGTTACGAATTAGGCTGCTAATCACAGGTCAGCTATTGGGAGCCACCTGCCACTCCATGGAAGAAAAAGGAGGCTTTCTATGCCTACAGAATTCTACCCTGTCCTATGGGATTGCTGTGAGTCAGAATGAACTCAGTGGCAGTGAGTGAAGAATTTAAATGGTGCCACCCCACCTGTAAACTCTAAAGAACTCAATAGCAAATCTAGATTTTTAAAGAAATTGCTACCAAACAGAGCAAAAACTAAGAAAATAAAAGGATTATTTTTATCTCAGAAAAATATCAAGAGTAGGTCAACTTTCAAAAGTAGATTGATGACTCAGTCCTCTGCTCAGTTTCTTTACAATTTTCTGACTTCTGTTTCCCATTGGGTATTAGCTTAATTTTCAACTTTACTTACTTCCTGGGGGCAAAAGTGTTATAGCCTTTTTGGACTTCAATATTCCAAATCAAGTAGCCTCAAAGTCACACTGATTGGTCCAGTGTATACCATCTGCCCATCCTCAAATTATCAATGATTGCCAGGGAACTGAAATCTACAGAGAGTTGTAGGCCAATTAAAGCTGGATCTGGTGTGGAGTCAGCTTCTAGGAAGGATCCCTGAGTAGACTAAGACTGGGACACAAATGAAAATTGTAGGAAGATGGGTGGATGCTGGGTTCATAAAGAACACAAACTCATATGCTCACAAGGAGAGTAGTTGTTTGAAGGAAGGTGTTAATTTTAAGGCTAGTTGAATTAGATCCATTCAGCCGCTTTCACCACCTCTCAAAAAGATGCAAATCATCACAGAAGGTTCTATAATGCCAAAATAGTGGTGAAATAGATAATCATAAGCTTCATGAAATTGTGTCATCTAAGTAAAAGTTATTATTATCTCCTTTTGTTGAGGGATTATGCAGGGGAAAAAATTGGCTTCCCAACAATACTTCATGGTTTTAGAAAGAGATTGACACCTTTTGCATTGGGTTCCAACAGAAGATTAGTGGTTAATGACTGAGTTATAAAATACTCACAAACTCAGGGCAGGTCTTTAATGTGTGCAGTTCTCTGAAAACTTCTATTATACAATCTGCTCAACTCCATCTCAGCCCTTCCTTTCTGTTTTAAAAATAAAGCTACCAGTTTATAAACAACTTTCATACCAAAGGCTTGACCCCCTGGGTGATAAGTGACAAGGGAAGTGTGCTAATGGATACTTTAAGAGTTCCACATCAACAGACTTACTCTGTCTCAAGCTGGCTTGAGGTTATCAGTGTAATCTTTCAAAAATTACTTTATAAACAAACTTAACAACTAAGATGATTGGTATAAGGGAAGGAAAGTTAAACGTCCCTCCCAAATATTTCAAATGTAGCTTCAGAAAGAAGGATAGCGCATACATCACTGATCAATTTCTGAGCTCTGGACATTTTCCTGTTGTCTTTGTAGACTGAAGAGTTTTCATCTGTTCTTGTGCCTTTGACCTCCTGCCACACAGTGCAATATATC
>PVJH01044127.1:0-13186 GCA_004026705.1 Nesogale talazaci | reverse complement strand
AAATGAAAGAGAAAAAGAGGTTGGGGGGCCGAGCCCCGGGGGCGTAGTGGTTGTGCGTGGGACGGAGGTTCAATTCCAGCAGCGGCTCCACAGGGACAAAGGCTGGGCCTCCTACTCCCACCACCAGAGGGCAGTGATGCCCCCCAAAAAAGGGAGGGGGGAAAGAGGAGCTTATAGCAAGGGCTCAAGTAGAAAATATGTGGAAACGAAGATAGTATAAATACGCTTGATACAAATGATGTATGGAATGTTATAAGAGCTGTAAGAGCCCCCAATAAAATCATTGGGACAAAAAAGAGGTTGAAGGGACTATGAAATAAAAGTATAGATATTAAAATGAAAGAAGGAAAAGGTAAGAGACAAAAGAATTAAAAATAGAAATAGAGAACACAATACTCGCATAAGAAGTGGAAGAGTCATTCATGTATATTTGCTTGGGGTCTAAACTTTGCCCAGGAAATTAGTCTCTGATGTTGGTGCTAACTTCTGGCTTGATGATGTGTTGAGGGACTAGAAAACAATGTCAACTGAAGGCAGAAAAGCGAGATATTTTTTTTCTTGTCCTTCTGTATAAGCACAGATGGGGAAGTCCTGATTATGGATGGATCATAAGAATAGTGCACGACTTTGTTTTCAAGAGGAGGAGGGTAGAAGCATGATAGGACACAGGGCAACACCCACAGAGGAACAGCTGGGCTCTAGGCCTCCTCCAGGGCCGGGTGAGGAGCGGATCCGCTGTGTGGAGCAGATGGGGACAGTCTGCGAGTATGCCTGCTTGACTACTGTGTGGTCTGTCAGCATGTCAGGGGCGGGTTGAGAGGAAGGCTAGGGAAATGCTTTGGGTGTCTAGTGTGTCTGAGAGTCCTGCCTTCTCGTGATTGGGATTAATTATCTTAAAAGAGCAGACCTCGGGTAGATCAGATCCAAAGGGACAGACAGGGTCCACTTTTTTGGTCGATGGAGATGACCAAGTGGGGGTAGGGGTAAGGGATCTGGAACTGCCTCCTACCAAGGTGGTCTAGGAGAGAAGAAAAACTACTCTGAGGGAAAGCGGCTTATCGGAGTGCCTGGGGGTGTTGACCAGGGGCTGGTGTCATTACACAGCTGGTGAAAAGCTGGTTCTATCCAGTAGGCTAGCAACTTCTAGGCCACCTAGTCTGTGCTTTGTAAAACCATAGTTACAGTCCCGCTTGTATGGTTATGTTGATGAACTCCTAATGGGCAGGGTGTCTGCTGTATACCAACAAAAGGAGTTGTTTTTGTTTGCTTGTTTTCAGTAAAGCTTATGAATGGCTATGCTTTATGGTGGGGGACCTCAGGGACAGGGGATTATTGATTTTGCTGTGTGGAGAGTTAATCTACTCACTATTTAAACCCGCTCCAGGCTGCCCTGTAGAGTAAAGTGACCAGATTTTAAGCAGGACACCATTGACCTGGGGGGGAGTTTGCTCTTGCTCTATATGGAGCAATAAAAATGGTCATAGAACACAGAAATAGTATTGTAATATATTTATTTTAATTTTAAAACCCCGCGGGACGTTGTCAAATTGTTAAAAAGCAGGACGTCCGGTCACTTTACAGTATAGAGTGATCCCACAGCCCTGATATTGAGGCGGTAGGGCTTCAAGGACATTGAACTTTGGCTGAGAGCGAAACCTATTTGTGTTTATCACATACAGCTGTGTCCCTTCAGCTCAGCTGCTTGGCCACCTTAGCCAACCTTTGCCAGGTGCCCGAGATAAAGTGGCTACCATCCCTCCATGGTCTCCTTCCCATAGCCCTGCTTCCCTAACACCCGTTCCCTAACCTAGACCAAGATGTGAAGACAACAGCAGAAGATATCAGTTCATGCACACAAAAATACAAGATAAACAGACAAGTAACTGCCCACAGACCCGACCTAAATGAAATGCCTGAAATGGGAGAGGCTATGGAATTACCAGGAAAAAACCCCAAAAGAATGATGATGTCATTCTACAACAGAGGAAGGAAGAGTCTGAGAAAAAAGCGAGACAAAAAATCAAAAAGTTAAAACCTCAATGCAGGTCTTACAAGAAAAACACAAAAATCAAACACTGCAAGAGCAAAATTGCCCAATACTATAAAAGAACAGAGACACAGAATTGAAGGGACAAAAACCTGAATTAGGGAACTTGATGACAAATCCAGAGAATCCAATCTAAAAGAAGAGCAAATAACAAAGATGGAAATGAGACAGAGAAAAAAGCTGAGAACAATGTGGGACACAATCGAGAGGATTCTTACAGGGATTCCAGAAAAGGAAGAAACCAGAGAATCCACACAAAGAATGGTCCAAGAACTCCTCCAAGCAAACCTCCCTCAATGCCTAAAAGATGAGAAGGCAATTATTCAGGAAGCTGACAGAGCCTAATCAGGAGGGATCTCAGCATATCGGAGTCAAGATGTCTAACGTCACCGACAAGGTAAAAATTCTAAGAGCAGTCAGAGGAAAAAAGCAATTATATACAAGGATCATTGATTACAATAACTCCAGACTTCTTAGCAGAAATCATGCAAGCAAGAAAACAATTGAGTGGCTTATACAGAGTTCTGAATTGAAAAAGGAAAAAAAAAAAAGTCAATCTAAAATCTCCAGAAAAAAATATCACTCAAATATGACAAAGAAATAAAAAGTAACCAAAGCAAGGAGAAACGAAAAGGATTTTTTTTAATGCAGAACAAAGAATACTCAATTAAATATTGTAGTCAAACGATCAACAATAACAACACACCAACTGAAGCCACTTTTGTGAGACAATTTCTCACAAAAACCAATACACACAGAGCAACATTCAAGTTCAATGAAGTTATCTAGCGAGAAGTCAACTCACACACAACATGCAAAAATATAAAGCAAAATGACAATGATAAATGCATGCACGTCAACAATATCACTGGATGTTAATGCACTAAATGCATCAGTCAAGAGACAGAGAAGAGACGAAAAGATAAGAAAAGAAAACCCATCAATATTCTGCCCACAAGAAGCACCTCAGAAACACAGACATGAACAGAATAAAATTCAGAGACTGGACAAAAGGCTACCAAGCAAACAACCACCAAAAGAAAGCAGGAGAATCAATATTAATCTCTGAGAAAATAGACCCCAAGAAAACAAGATCATAAGAGACAAAGCCAGACACTGCATAATGAATAAGGGAACAATAGCCCCCAAAGACATAACTATAATAAACATCTATGGACTCAATGAAAGACCCTGAAAATATATCAGTCAAATCCTCACAGAATTGAAAAAGGATAAGACACCTCAAAAGTAATAACAGGAGACCAATACACCACTTAAAAAATCATTTTATTGGGCCTCATACAACTCTGATCACAATCCACACATCCATTGTGTCCAGCACTTTTGTACATTTGCTTCCCTGGTCGTTCTCAAAACACCTGCTTTCTCCTTGAGACCCACTCCTCTTTTTTCTCCTCTCTCCCCGCTCTCCTCTCCTCCATGAGCCCTTGATAATTTATAAATTATTATAATTTTGTCTTATCTTACACCCTCTGATGTCTCCCTTCGCCTATTCTCCACTGTCCATCCCCCAGGGAGGAGGTTGCATGTCATCTGTTCTTCCTTTCTACCCCACCTTCCCTCCACCCTCCCAATATCCCCCTTCTCATCACTGATCCTGAGGGGTTCTTCTGTTTTGGATTCTCTGTGTTTCCAGTTTTTAGTTGTCAATATACTTCTTCTAGTCCAGCCGGATTTGTAAGGTAGAATTAGGATCATGATAGTGGGGGGAGCAGGGGAGCATTTCAGAACTAGAGGAAGATTATATGTTTCATCATTGCTACACTGCACCCTGACTGCCTCATACCTTCCCTGAGTCTCCTATGAGGGAATTTCCAGTTACCTACAGATGGGCTTTAGGTTCCCACTCTGCACTCCCCCTCATTCACAACAATAAGATTTATTGTTCTTTGATGCCTGCTAACTGATCCCCTCAGCACCTCGTGATCACCCAGGCTGCTGTGCTTCTTCCAGGTGGGCCTTGTTGCTTCTCAGCTAGATGGCCGCTTGTTTATCTTCAAGTCTTTAATGTCCCAGACTCTATATACCTTGTTAGCCGGCCACCATCAGGCTTCTTCACCACATTTGCGCATGCACTGCTTCATCTTCAGCGATTGTGTAGGGAAGGTGAGCATCTCATTCGGCCAAATTATTGGAACAGAGTGTTCTTGTACCAATACACACCTTTTTTTTTTGTAGGCATCACTGCCCTCTGGTGGGAGTGGGAGGCCCAGCCTTGTTGCTGCTGGATTTGAACCGCCAAGCCAGTCGGCCGCAGTCCCACACTCAACCACTACGCTACCGGGGCTCAGCCCCCAATGCACCACTTTTAAGGAAAGACAGAACATCAAGGGAAAAAAATAAACTCAATAAAGACACAAAAAAGCTCAACCACATAATCATCAACATTGGCCTCACAGACATATACAGAATGCTCATCCAACAAAACAGCAATATGCATTCTTCTCCAACACACTTGCAGTGTTCTCAAGACCAGACATACACTAGCCCACACAAGCGTGCCTCAGCAAAGTCAAAATAATTGAGATCCTACAACCTATCTTCCTAGACTATGATGTTATAAAATTAGAAATCAACAATAAAATGAAAAGAAACATAAAGACAAACACATCAAAACTGAGCAACATAATACTCGGAAATGGTTAGGTAGTAAGGCAAATAAAGGAAGAAATTAAAAAATTCCTTGAGACAAACGTAGGATAATGCAATATATTGAAACCTCTGGGATGCCACAAAAACAGAAGTCAGAGGCCAATCTACAGGTCAACATGCACATCAAAAAGGAGGACACATCCAGAATCAACACCTTAACATAACACCTTCAAGAACTAGAACAAGGACCACAGCATAAATCCTCCAATAAAAGAAGGGAAAAAATCATAAGTATTGAAGCAGAAGTCAATGATACAGGAGAAAACTCAAAAAAGTCAACAAGACAAGAAACTGCTTCTTGGAAAGGGTTAATAAAATAAACAGACCACTGGCAATCATTAAAAAGGAGAATAAAAAAGTGCAAGTACCTACAGAATAAGAGATGAAAAAAGTGACATTAAAACAAATCCATCTGGGGCTGAACCCTGGTGGTGTAGCAGTGTGGGGGGACTGCAGCCCACAGGGTTGATGGTTCAAATCCAGCAGCAGCTCTCCAGGAGCAAGGCTGGGCTTCCTACTCCCATCAGGGCAGTGATCACACACACACACACACACACACACACACAAAACAGATTCATCTGGGGGTGGGGGTGGGGAAGGGTGGGGATAAAGAGGGAGCTGATATCAAGGAGTTCAAGAAAAAAGAAAATGTTTTGAATCTGACTGTGGTATCAGTTGTACGATATTGTTTGATGTGATTGAACTATGGAATGCTATGATATCTGTAAGAGCTCCCAATAAAATGATTTAACAAATGACCCAAATGAAATAAAAAGAATAATAGCACACTATTATGAAAATCTGTATCCAAACAAATTTGACAATCTAGAAGAAATGGACACATTCCTTGAACCACATCATCTACCCCAATAAATGCAGAAAGAAATTGAAAAACACTCAACAGACCCCAAAACGAAGAAGAAATAGAGCAGGCCATTAAGAAACTTCCAACTAGAAAAAGCCCAGGACCACATGGCTTCACAGGGGACTTCCACTCGGTACTCAGAGAAGATCTGATACCAATTCTACACAAACTATTCCAGAACATAGAAAAAGACAACAAACAAATTCATTCTGTGAAGTCAACACAACACTGAGACCCAAACCAGGCAAAGCCCCCACAAAGATAGAAAAATACAGACTTATATCCCTCATCGACACGTCTGGGTCTTAAAGGCTGGTGGCTAGACATGCGGCCATCAGCAGGGAAGCAACAAAGCACATGTGGAAGAAGCACACCAGCCTGTGTGATCAGGGGTTGTCGACAGGATTAGGTCTCAGAAATTCAAAAACAAGCAATCAAATTGATGTGAAGGCACGTGGACAAAATAGAGACCAAAACCCCACCTGGATGACAGACCCTCACCGAGGGACCTCGTGGGAGTGTGTGAGGGATTCAGAGCGCAGTGTAGCACTGACGAAACTCATAACTATCCCCTGGTTCTGTAATATTCCTTCCTCTTACTGTTAAGGATTATGTTTCACCCTCATTAATACTGTTAGACCTATGTACGTTCATCTGTATAATTAAGATAGTTCCGCTGAGCCCCGGTGGCGTAGTGGTTGTGCGCGGGACTGTGGCCCACTGGGTTGGAGGTTCAAATCCAGCAGCAGCTCTCCACGAGCAAAGCTGGGTCTTCTACTCCCACCACCAGGGCAGTGATGCCAAAAAAAAAAGATAGTTCTATGCAGGAATGCTAGGATAGGTGGCTCTTCAGAAACTGCAATGGGAGTAATGATTCCCCGAGGCTATGGGAAGACGAGGGTGGGGGGAGATGATGGCAATGGTGACTGTATAACCCCACTCACAGGGAACAAGTAACAGAATTGTAGGTGAATGGATATACTGGATGGGATAAGATATGGCTATGTGTATATGATCTATAATAACAATGCTATATAATATATGAACAATAATAACAAGGATTTCTGGTAGGAAGGTGGAGGAAGGAGGGGATAAGAGGTGCTGATATCAAAGAGTTCAAGAAGAAAGAAAATGTTTTGAACTGATTGGAGATGCAATTGTACAAGTGTGTTTGATCTATTTGAATTATGGAATGTTATAACATCTTTAAGAACTCCCAACAAAATGATGAATTAAAAAAATGAATTCATGATCCCTTCATGATGAGAGTGGTGATGCCGGGAGGGTGGAGGGGAGGTGGAGCAGAAAGGAGAAACAATTGCAGAGATCTACATATAACTTCCTCCCTGGGGTACGGACAATAGGGAAGTAGGTGAAGGGACACATTGAACAGTGTACAATATGACAAAATAATGATAATTCATAAATTGTTAAGGGTTCATGAGGGAGTGGGAATGGGGAGGGAGGGGAAATGTGAGGAGTTGATACCAGGGGCCTAAGTAGAAGGAGGATGTTTCAAGAATGATTATGGCCACAAATGTACAAATGTGGTCTGTTTATAATAGATGCATGTATTGATAGTGGTAAGAGTTGTATAAATCACCAATAAAATCATTTTTTGGGGGGGCATCATTGCCCTCTGGTGGGAGTAAGAGGCCCAGCCTTGCTCCCAGAGAGCTGTTGCTGGATTTGAACCGCCAACACAGGGGGCCGCAGTCCCACACACAGCCACAACGCCACCAGGGCTCAGCCCAATAAAGTCATTTTTTAAAAATGCTCATGTTCACTAGCAACCCAAAAGATGCAAATTAAACCAGAATGAGATACCACCTTACACCTACAATGCTAGCCCACTTAAAAAAAAACAAACAGAAAACAACAAATGTTGGAGAGGCTGTGGAGAGAATGGAACTGGTACACACTGTTGTCGGAGTTGTAAATACATACCAACATTATAGAAAGCAATGTGGCAATACTTGGCACAAATGGAAATTGAAGTCCCATACAATCAAGCAATACCACGATTAGACATACACCCCCAAAGGAATAGGAGACATAACACGTATGGATGCATGCTCTCCCATGTTTACAGCAACGGTCCACAATAGCAAGAGATGAGCACCCACCCAAATGCCCCACAGGGGAAGAATGGGTGAAGAAACGAGGGTCCATACACACAGGGGATACTATGCTACCTAAAAAGCAGTGATGAAAGCATGAAGCACCGCATGACATGGAAGGGCTTGGGAAACCACTATGCTGAGGGAAGTTAGTTGATCACAAAAGGATAATGTATGATCCCAAGACTATAAGGAGAAATACCAACTCAACAACTCTTAGAAACCAATTCCCAAACAAGGGGGTAGAATGTCTGCCTCGTGTCCATAAACCATGCATCACCCCCCCTTACGTGACGTCATGAGAACTATCTTGAAAGAAAATCAAGGAACTCACATTGGCGAAGATCGCTCCTTCAACAAGCGGGCAAAGGGAGAAGACCATGCACTCGGTGCTGTACAACAGTGAGACGAGGCCGTGGCAGATCAACAGGCCCCACACAGGAACCACAGGGACCCTCCCTGGAAGATCAAGTTGCGACCAAGGGAGGGGAATGTGTACGTTTCAGAGGAGGCACAGCTATCTCTGTTGGTGGGTCAACGGGGAAGGACCCCTCTCATTGGGAAGGGGTGCAAGCCATAAATGTAGGGACTCTAAGGGAAGAATAAACCCTGCTCTACGCTCCTGGGAATCCTGCCATGGACTAAGTGCTATGATGATCTTAGGGGCCGTCTTACAGGGAACACGGATCCACCGGGAGCCACCCCAGGACTTCATATGGAAGCCTGACTCAACAAGACTGGGCCCTACCTCAACCAACTTGTAGCTCTTGGTCTCAGGGCTGAAATTGCCTGGTGGGAGAGGAAGTAAGGATGGCCACTCCGTGACTGTAGAAAAGGAGATTGCTCCCAGGAGCTCAGACCCAGGCCTCAAATGGAAAGCGCATACTTAGAAAACAATGATGGCGGCATATGTACAAATATGCTTGATCCAACGGATGTATGGGCTGTTATAAGAGCTGTAAGGGCCCCCCAATAAAATGATCTTTAAAAAAAATAATTGGAGATTGTTAAGGCTTGAATGGGACCCCTGGCTTCGTGGGTATCCAATGAAAGGGGAACTAGAATCATCATATATTTAGTATCTCACTGTTCCCCTGGTTTTAATATGTAAGGTATTAATCTGATAGACAAGGGTCTTCCCTCGTAAGAAACGGTACAGGGAATTTCCCCCTCTCACCAGCCTACATGCTCAATGTGAGCAGAGCTCACTCAATTAAAAACCAACCTGTGCCAAGCAGCCACTCATGGACTGCAACTTACAGTGGACTGGACTCACACAAACTCCTATGCCATTGAATAAATTAGCGATATTATCAATACAACCACTTTATAACCCAAGGGAATCATTTTCTCTTTGGGGGGAGGGGGTGTTGGTGGTGGTGTTTGTTTTTGCTATCGTACCTGCTAGTTAGAGTTTTTGTGATAATGTGACTGCCAAGGTAAACCTGGACCATTCATAGCCTATGGACAAGCAAATGGTTTCTGAGCCCCAATCTAAGTACAGCTAGTTCTTACATCACGGCCCTGCTAAAGCAGGGCTTCTCAATCTTCCTAGTGCCGTGACCCTTTCTTATAGTTCCTTACGTCGTGGCGACCCACCCAGCATAAAATTATTTTTGTTGCTACTTCATAACTGTCATGTTGCTACGGTTATGACTCGGGTGAACCCTGTGAGAGGGCCGTTAGAGCCCCAGAAGGGCCAGGGCCCACAGGTTGAGAACCGCCGTACTAGATATTTGCCTTCATGAAGAGATTACTGGCGGTAAGGTTGCTAGAGCAAAATGTGAAGAAAGTCGATGGTGCCCAGCTATCAAGCGGAACAGAGCCTGGGGTCTAGGCTTGTATTCAAACGAGCAGCCATTTAAGGACGCCATCAACTAAGTCCACATGGAAAAAGCACACCAGCCCGTGTGATTCAAAGATGACAATAACAAAACCCAAGTAGGATGGAGGGAAAAGTATCAGAGCTTAAATTGGGACCACCCAGTTTGTAGAAGGCTGTGGAGGACAGCGGGATGCCAATGTCCACCTGCAGAGTATCTGGTCAGATTGAGCCTCTGGCAGATCCCCTACAGCAACTCCAACAGCTTTGCTGTCAGACAGAGATTATTGCAAACTTGATTATAGTGGATAATATGATATGTCACAGCCTTGCCTCAATGTTGTACAGCATCAAGTGAATAGTCTTCTCCCTTTTCCCTCTTGACCCAATCTGAATTTGCTTTAGGCTTAAATATTTCTCACTTGTTCTATGACAGGAAAAAAATTTTAAATCATTTTATTGGGGGTTCATACAACTCTTATCACAATCCATACATCCATCCATTATGTCAAGCACATTTGTATCTTTATTGCCATCATCATTCTCAAAACATTTGCTTTCTACTTGAGCCCTTGGTATAAGTTCCTCATTTTCCCCTCCCTTTCTCACTCATGATAATTTATAGTTGATTTATAATTGATAATTTATAAATTATTATATTTTATTATTTTGTCATATTTTACACTGTCCAACGTCTCCCTTCACCCACTTTTCTGTTGTCCATCCTCCAGAGAAGAGGCTATATATAGAACCTTGTCATTGGTTCCCCCTACCTTCCCTCCTCCCTCCAAGTATTGCCACTCTCACTACTGATCCTGAGGGTGTCTTCTGTCCTGAATTCCTTTTGTTTCCAGTCCCTATCTATACCAGTATACCTGCTATGGTCTAGCTGGATTTGTAAGGTAGAATTGGGATCATGATAGTGGGGCTGGAGGTGGGGGAGGAACATTAAAGAACTAGAGTAAAGTTACATGTTTCATCATTGCTACACTGCACCTTGACTAGCTCACATCCTCCCTGCAACCCTTCTGTAAGGGGATCTCCAGTTACTTACAGATGGGCTTGGGGTCCCCACTCCGGACTCCCCCTCATTCACAATGATATGATTTCTTTTGTTCTTTGGTGCCTGATACCTGCTCCCATTGACACCTCAATGTCACTCATGTGCCTCTTCCATGTGGGCTTTGCTCCTTCCTAGCTAGATGGTCACTTGTTTAAGCCTTTAAGATCCCAGACCTTATCTCTTTTGAGAGCCGGGCACCATCCTCTTTCTTCACCACATTTACTTATGCACCCACTTTGTCAGGAAGGTGAGCATCATGGAATGCCAGTTTAATAGAACAAAGTGTTCTTGCACTGAGGGAGTTCTTGAGTGGAGGCTCAATGCAAGACAGAAATTTTTTTTCTGACTTTTAAAATACTGTTGGTAATCTTGCAATTCTTATTCTTTATGTGTTCTTTCTATTTTTAAAAGAATAATTTTCCTTCTACTTGAGGCCTTGACATCAGCTCATTTTCCCCTCCCACCCTCCCTCATGCATGAACCTTTGATAATTTATAAAGTATTATTTTTTCATATTTTATATCGACTGCTGTCTCCCTTTGCCCACTTTTCTGCTATTCATCCTCCATTGTGATTGGTCCTCCCTTTCTCTCCCCACCTTCCCCTTCCTCTCCTGGTATCACTACTCTCCTTATTGGTCTTGAGGGGTTTATCTGTCCTGGATTCCCTGTGTTTTGAGCTCATCTGTACCAGTGTACATGCTCTGGTCTAGCCAGATTGTAGAATTGGGGTCATGAAGGGTGGGGGGAGGAGAGGAACCATTAAAGAACTAGAGGAAATTTGTGTGTCTCGTTGGTGCTGTGCTTCCATGAGCATGGACTGTAGTCCATGCAAAACAAAATCCTTGACAACTTCAAACTTTTCTCCATTTGTCCTGTTGGTCCAGTTGTGAGGATCTTGTCGGATGTGAATAAGTCTTTCTCCAATTTTCATGCTGCCCTCTTCATCATATCATCCAGCTTTCCTGATGATTTTCTCAGTGTGCAGGCAAGAGAACCCAGCCTGGACACACACCTCTCCTGATTCTCTTCTTCTGTTCCTACAACTGCCTCTTTTTCCAAGTTCTGATGAGTGCAATGAAGTGTTCTGGAATGTCCATTCTTCTCGAGGGTATCCAGAGTTTGTTGTGACCCGCACAGTCGAATGCCTTTACCTAGTCAATGAAACACAAGCTAACACCCCTCTGGTTTTCTCTGCTTTTAGTCAAGATCAAGCTGACATCGGCAAAGATAGTCCTTGTCCCTTGCCCTGTTCTGCATCAAGCCGGAACCTTTGGCAGCTACGTGTCAATGTACCGCTACAATTGTTCAGCAAAATTTCCCTTGCAGTGAAATCAATGCCATTGTCTATAATTTGAGGATTCCATGGGCTGCCTTTCCCTGGAATGGATGCAAACATGGCTCTCTTTCAGTCAGCTGGCCAATGTCATGTGGTAGACCTAAATAGAGGAGGTGTGGAGGGGTAATGGGCAGACTGTGCACCCAGCTCTCGCCCAGCCACCAGGGAGACTAGGCCTGCCTTCCCAGAAGGACAGATGTTTCCTGGTGTGCTTCTCTCCCAAGAGGAAGCACTGGTCTGGGAGGCTGGTCTTTGTCCGAGAGGGAAAGGAAGCTTAGAAAACAGAAGGGGGCTGGTTTGTTCCTCCCCGGGAGGAGATTCTCCCCGCTGATGAGCCCTTCAGTAAGGGGAGAGTTCGGCTTCCGAAAGAGATAGCTCTTGTTCACAAGTTACAGAGAAGGAGAGTTAAGAATGAGCGATGAAACTACGGGAGAGTGAGGACCGACCGATTGATGTAGTCGATGAGCAACGGAAGTGGCTATCAATGCAAGCGGCACTAATAGACGGTTCCCCTTACAAGCCTGTCTTACACGGGAGTACTGTGCAAGCAGCACCTCGTCCATCCGTCACCACCAAAAGCAGCCGTCCTGCTGCAAGACTGATACTTAGACTCACATCTGAATATCATCATTATTAAAAAGACATTACAAAAAATGGTGTAGGTCTCTATGAAGAAAACTTTAAAGCATCATCTAAGGATAGGAAGCAACATAAATAAAAGCAATGATCTTGGCTGGGAGGTCAGCCATCTAAAGATCTCAATCTATAAATCTAGCAAGTTTTTGATTTGAATAAATGCAGGATTTTTCCCTATAGCTAATTAATTGAATTTAAAATCCATATGAAACTATAAGCAAAGATGATTTGGACCTGTGTATTTTGACTTTTTCTGAAATATCATCATATGTTTTTTTTTCTCTTACTTTTACTGGGCGCTCTTAGATCTCCCAACACAATCCATACATTCATCCAGTGTGTCAACCACATTACATCCTTTTCAAAGCAGTCTCTTCCCACTTGAGCCCCTGATATCAGCTTCTCATGTCTTCCCACTCCCTCCCCTGCCCACCCTCCCTTCTGAGCCCTTCATAAGTTATAGACCTTTATTTTCATATCCCACATTGTTCTCCATTGCCCCTCACCCACCTCTCTGCTATTAGACCCCCTGAGAGGGAGCCATGGGATTGATTCCATCTTTCTCCCCCCACCATCCCCTAATCCTCCTGGTATCTTTTATTATCACATTTTAATGAAGAAG
>PVJH01044126.1:0-13192 GCA_004026705.1 Nesogale talazaci | reverse complement strand
GAAGACTTCTAGCTCCTGTTGTGCCATTTTTGTGAGCTGCCAGGGCTTCCCCTCTGACTCAAGGTGGCCCACGTGTACAGATCGGCTTCAAAGGATTTCCAAGGCTGTGGCCTTAAAGGCAGCCCTGGTGTTTTTGTTTTGTTTTGTGTTTAAGGCACGGAATGAACTCTAATAGCCAGTCTCTCTACGAGTATCTAATTGAGTATCTAATACTCAATATTTTCCCCACCCAGGTACTCTTAACACACACCACAAGGTATTTAATAAACATTCTTATATTCTTCAACTCCTTAATAATGCAACCATGTTCATAATGAATTAAAATCCTTGATATTTCAAGTATATTCTATACAGCAGAAGAGAAAATATACAGATAGCCCCTACATGCAATGAAACCTGAAAATACACTGAGTATATCAGGTTTTTTAGGATCCCTGGTTATATAGTGTTTAAGGTTTTCTGTTTCTGTAAACAGTTACCATCTTGTAAAATCAATGTTGAAGAGCAAGGATGTCCCTTTGAGGATTAAGGTACACCTGGCCCAAGCCATGGTATTTCGGTCTCCTCATACACGCGACACATTGACAATGATTAGGGAAGTCCACAGAGGAATTGATGCCTTTGAATTATGGTCTTGATGAAGAAGATTTAAAGTACCACGAACTATCAGAAAAATAAACAAACTGTAAGACATGCAGCCAGAAGGCCACTCAGAAGCAAGGATGGAAAAACCATCTGGACATGTTATCAGGATAGAACATCATGCTCGGTCAACAGAGGGTCAGTGCAAGAGAGGGAGACTATCAAGGAAATAGTTCAACACAGCGGCTACACAAACAGCTTCAAATACAACAACAATCGTGAGAATGGCAGTGGACCAGGTAGTGCTTCCGTCTGTTGAACATAGGGCCATGATGAATAGGAACCAAGTATGTTCAGTATAACGTGCGATATGAGTCAGAGCACCAAATGTTACTACAAATGGGGCTTGTGTTTGAATGAGGGAGTGCCAAAGGGGTCTTTGGCCTTTTTTTGAAATCATTTTATTGGGAGCTCATACAACTCTTATCATAATCCATACATCCATCCATTGAATGCAAAGCACATTTATACAAGTGTTGCCATCATCACTTAATTTTCTTAAAAATTAAGCCCTTGGTATTAGCTCCTCTTTTTTCCCCTCACTCATGAACCTTGTATAATTTATAAATTATTATTATTTTGCCATATCATACATTGTCCATGGTCTCCCTTTACCCACTTCCCTCTTGTCCATACCACAGGGAGAAGGTTATGTGTAGATCCTTGTAATTGGCTCCTCCTTTCTACTCCACCTTCCTGAAGGGATCATCTGTCCTGAATTCCCCTTGTTTCCAGTTCCAATCTGTACCAGTGTATATCCTCTGGTCTAGCCAGATTTATAAGGTAGCATTGGGATCATCATAGTGGTGGGGGATGGGTAGAAAACATTTAACTAGAGAAAGGATACATGTTACATAGTTGTCACACTGTACCCTGGCTGGCACATCTCCTCCCTGAAACCCTTCTGTTAAGGGATGTTGCTTCACCTAAAGATGGGCTTTGGGTCTCCAATCTATACTCCCCCTCATTTATAATGATATAATTTTTAGTTCTTTGATGCCTGATATCGGATCCCTTCTACACCTCGTGTTCACACAGGCTGGTGGGCTTCATCCACATGGGCTTTATTGCTTCTAAGCTAGATGGCCACTTATTTAACTTCAAGCCTTTAAAACCCCAGATGCTATAGCTTTTGATAGCCAGTCGCTATCAGCTTTCTTCACCACTTTTTCTTATGCACACATTTGTCTTCAGTGAATGTCAGGAAGGTGAGCATCATGGAATGTCAATTGAATAGAACAAAGTGTTCTTGCATTGAGGAAGTACTTGAGTGGAGGCCCAATGTCCATCTGATGCCTTAATACCAACCCTAAAAGTATATATGCACATAGAGCTATTTCCCCATCATCATATATATAAAATATTTATCTATGCACATGGCTGTATTTAGACCTCTATAAATGCCCTTTATCTCCTATTTCTTTCCTCTATTTCCTTTTACTTTCCTCTTGGCCCACTATCATGTGCAGCCTTTATTTGGGTTTCAGTAATTTCTCTTGGTTACATTACTCTTGATCAATCCATATCAGGCCTATCATATCCACCTTGCCACTGATTTTAGATCACTTTGCTCCCCTGTCCCTGGATTGGTCAATATCACCTTTTTCCCCATCCACCCCTTCTCCCATGTCCCCCAGAACCATCAGTCCCATTGTTTTCTGTTCCAGAATGTTCATCCAGCTTATCTTACCTAGATAGACTTGCAGAGATAATAATATGTACCAAAAAACACCACAAAGCACAAAAGAAATCAAAATGATAACAACAACAAAAATACAATGTCCATAAAAATATATTAAAAAGTAAAAAAATAAAAATAGTGGTAACAAAAGAAAAACCTGTAAACAGTTTAGGGTCTGTTTATTGACCTCCAGAAATGTCTCCCAGTTGAGTTCAATGGGGTGCCACACTCTGGCCCCAAAGTATATCTTTGGCACTCTCTTGGGAACTCCATGCTCTTTTCCCTCTGCTGCATGTCCTTAGTGTTTTGCCTAGTTTGGTGGGGTCACATTGAGTGAAATCCTGACCTTGTGTTTTCAGTGTTGTCCCCATAGGGTCTTTGGTCAGCGAGAGATGTTGTGTTTCATAGCAGGGCTAGCCATATGGTCCTCTCTGTGCATTGGCACTTCTGAGTGGGGATATCATCTTCAAGGCTTGGTGAGTCAGAATGTGCTCCACTCTCTCCTCCTCCCCCTTCATTTGCTCTTGTGTGATCTGGTCAGACATATCCCATTCTCAGAATTGCAGATTCAGTGCTGTCCTCTAAAGTAAATTCTTATGGGAGGAGGGGTGGCTGTCCATGTAGTTGGGATGGGGCTTGGAATTTTTTTAATGTTTACATTTTTATGAGACTTCATAGTTATATTAAGAAACCCTGGTGGCAACGTGGATTAAATACTGACCTGCTAACCTCAAGGTTGATGGTTCAAATCCATCAGCCACTCATCTGAATAAAGATGAGGCTGTCTGCTCCCCTAACAATTTACAGCCTCAGAAACTATGGGGCAGTTCTACTTTGCCTATGGGTCATTGTGAGGTAGAACCAATTGAACAGAAAGTGAGTTTGGTCTGATATTTATGTTATTAATAATATAATTACCATATTTTTAGACCGTAGGAGAACGAGAATGTGTCTTACAGTCAGAATGTGTGGGACCCCAGGACATTTTAGTATACTGGGGCTATTTGGCTCAGAATATTTTTTCCTTGCTTTCCTGCTCTAAAAACTAGGTGTAGGGCTGAGCCCCAGTGGCGTAGTGGTTGAGTGCGGGACTGCAGCCCACTGACTTGGTTCAAATCCAGCAGCAGCTCTTCAGGAGCAAGGCTGGGCCTCCTACGCCCACCAGAGGGCAGTGATTTGCCCCCCCTCCCCCATAAAAACAAACAATTCAAAACAAAAAAACTGGGTGTGTCTTATGGTCCAAAAAATATGGTAAATGCTAACAACAACAACAACAACAACAACGAAAGAGTTACAGCCTCAGAAACTCACTGAGACATAGTGACTTTGTCCGAAAGAGTGACTATGAGTCAGACTCTAGTGGGAGGCAGTGAGTATGAAGTTTATTCTGTTTTCTGGGTTAATGGTGTGAATGACTGACTCCCATCTACCCCTCTACCATCCGCATGGAAGGGGATGTTGACTCAAATTCTCTCACTGCTGGGAGGTGGAGGAAGCGGGTGGAAAGAAAATGACACAGAGCCCAGTAGAGTGGTGGGGATTGAATGCTGGTTGCCCAGTCATCTCCCAACTCAGGTGTGTTAGTCTGGGTAGACTAGGGAAACATATTTATAGACACTAAAGCTTTATATACAAGAGCAATTGAATATTGAGAAAATATCTCGGCCCGTTCCAGATCAAGTTCATAAGTCCAATATTAGCCCATATGTTCGATACCAATCTGTAAATCCTTCTTCACATTCATGCAGCAGATGCAATGACACCAAATGGAGCAAGATCACAGGCCAGTGGCAGGACATACTTGAGGGTCCAGTGGTAGAGGAAGCATCTCAGTGCTGGGCTGGGTCTCCTTTGGGGTCCTTCAGCCCCAGAGCTCTCACCTGGCTCCATGTGTCTTCTCAACAGGAGTGCCTCACAGGGAGTGTGCCACCTCCAGTAGGCTATTTTTCTCCTGCGTGGCTCCAAATGAGGGCCTTGAGCTGCGACCTGATTGATAGGCTAAACTTCATCCCTTAAGTCCCAAATTGAAAACAGATTGAAAAATAAGTCATTGAAATGAACACAACCTTCCATTGCTATTCATAAAGTTTTTAATGCCCAGCCCCTTCAAAATGGACAGCCTATTTGTTCATCGTTGGCTGTAATGTTCACCTTGCATGACCACGCTGCTGGCTTTTGAAATACTGGTGACATATCACTCCGCATCACAGCAACCTGCAAGGCAGCACAGCACGCCCAACTGACAGACAAGTGGTGGGACTGCATTGAGCAAGTCTGCTGTACAGACCTCTTTAAAGTGCCGAAGAACAAGGATGCCCCTTTGACGACAGAGGTATGCCCAGCTCAAGCCATACCGTTTTCACGCATCTGTTATGCATGTGCAAGTTGGACACGGAGTTGGAAGGAACAAAGAAGAATCTATGTGTTTGCATTAAGATGCTGGGAAAATACTCAAAGTATCGTGGACTGTCGGGACAACAAACAAATCCATCCTGGAAGAAGCACAGCCAGGATGCCCCTGAGAAGTGAGGATGTCGAGACTTCCTCCCACGCACTTTGGACGTGTTATCAGGAGAGACCAGTTCCTGGCAGAGCACATCCTGTACAGGAAAAGAGAAGTGAGGAAGAGGAAGACCCTCCCTGCGATGGATTGCACACCATCTGCAGCAATCATCTCAGCAGCCCCACTGGGAGGGTGGCTGTGTTTCATTCCACTGGCAGTGGGAGCCAACGGGAGGACCTCTAACAACAACCAGGACAACCAACACCCCAAACCCACCGCCGTCCAGTCAAGGCCGACTCATAGTAGAGCGGGGTAGAGCTGGCCCCGTGGGGTTCTAAGACTGTGAGCTTTTACGGGAGGAGAAAGCCCCGTCTTTCTCCAGAGGAGTGTCTGGTGGTTTTTAACTGCACACCTTGTGGTTGGCAACCCATAAATAAACCCACCACAGCTCCTAGACAACAGACCCAAATCTTCTCATCAATGTGCAAACCCAGGTTGACAATTACCACCAGGTGGTGCCATTCAGGATAGATTTGGATAGTAAGACAATATCCCCAGGCTTGTCTCCTTTATGCCTCTCACAGAGAAAGACCAAAATAGATAGATTAGATAGATGATAGGTGGGTAGATGATAGATAGATAGATAGATAGATAGATAGATAGATAGATAGATAGATAGATAAAAAAGATTTTTAAAAGATTAAAAAGAAGGTCAAAGGACTTCATTATTACCTAAATTATATGCATCAAAACAAACCAACTCCCTCCCCAAAACAAAAACCCATAGTCTAGTCAACTCTGACTCATAACTACAGTCTTTATGAGAAAATCTAAAAGAAACTTCTTTAGAAAAAAATGAATCTGTCATAAGATCAATGTACAAAATCCAATCATATCTCTAGAAAACCCAACAATACTTAACAAAACATTTCTATGACATGAACATTTAGACAACTCAGTTTTAAGAGATCGCATTTCAAGAGCTCAGGGATACAGTATCGATGAGTAAATTCAGTAAGAGATGTTATGTCAGTCCAGGTAGACTAGAGAAACAATTCATAGACACGCATATGGATATAAGGGTACAGTCTATATATAAGAGGAACAGGACATTAAGAAAGCATTCCAACCCAGTCCAGTACAAAGTCATAAGTCCGATATTAGCCCATATGCCTGATATCAGTCTATAACGCCTTCTTCCAACTCATGAAGTCACTGGTCCGTGGGTGCAGAGTCCCGGTGCTGGCAGAGGTCCCCTTATGGCTCCTCGCTTCCAGGTTCAGGGTCCATCAATAGCATCCAGTGGTGGTAGAAGCAACTCAGCGCTGGCAGGGGTCTCCAGGTGGCCTCTCCAACCTCAGAGGTCTGGTTCCATCAGGGCAAGGCCATGTGGCTTCTCCTCTGGCTTATCCAGCTCCTTGGACACTGCCATCTTGTCTTGTCTGCAGTTTGTTGTCTCTGAGACTAACTCCCAACAACTGGGGAGATAGCTTCTCATCTCCACGAGGGAAATATCACGAGATTTCCCAGACGTATCAGGAGAAAGCCATGCCCACACAGAGCCCTCATTGGCTACTCAATGACCATCTCCAGATTAACAGGCTAGATTCCACCTCCACATCTCAATCATGAAATTGACATAAGCACATGACCGCCACAGATGTGTCAGACATCTACAGAAAAATAACTTTAAAAATGCTCTTTAAAGACACTCAAGAGATCTTTAAACATGGTGAATTATACTATCCTAGTGCAAAGAGAGACTCGCCTTCTTCTTAAAAAACTACTCTCCCCAAATTAGCCTCCACCATTAATTTCAAACAAAATATCTGAAGTCTTTGCTGAGCCCCGGTGGCGTAAGTGGTTGAGTGTGGGACTGCAGCCCGTGGGCTTGGCAGTTCAAATCCAGTGGCAGCTCTCAGGAGCAGTGCTGGGAAGCTCCCACAAACACCAGAGGGCAGTGAGGCCAAAAAAAAAAAAGAGTTCATGGAAAATATCTGAAGTTTTTGTCAGAAACTCAGTGAGCTAATTCTGAGATCTTTGTGGAAAAGCAAGAATATAAAGATACTCCTTAATAAAAGAAAGTGGTCGATCAGACATTGAAACACATGGTAATAATTACAAAGGATAGTTGAGAGGAACTACAGAAAGGAGATAGAGTCCGGTTAGGAATGAAAGGTAAGAAAAACTTTACTGGGGTAGGGAAGAACTTTTGGAAGGGACCTAGGAGAGCAGAGAAAGGAACAGGAGCTTTGCTCCCAGGTGACTCCACAACCCAGCAAGGAAGTTACGGAAGCGCGCCTGGCAGTGAGGCAGTGGGACATATAGAGGGCTTGAGCCAAGGACATATACACTAATAAGGGGAATGAAGCTTTCTGATGTTGCAGGTGCAGGGTCTGAGTCAGGATATGGTTTGTGAGTACATCTTGTTTTTCAGCAGACCTGCTTTCTGGAATACTGAGGGAAGAGGCTATACAGACACAGCCCAGAGAGATAAGCTCTGTGAAAGGGCTGTGCCCTTTGGAGAGATTAGCTCTGTGAAATGCCAGAGGCAAGGCTTACACAGGTCCACAGGTGGTTCCTCTCCTTCTTGTGAGGCTAATATAAGGAGCTGAAACTCTGTGAAGGTCCTGCTTGGTCTGGACCTGGCCCAAATATTTCAACTCCTGATATTAGTGAAAATAAGCATTGTGATCAGGTCTTAACCACTTCCTGCTGGTGCAGGGTGAAGTGGGGAGGATTAAGAGTTAAGAAGTTTGGGGCCCAGGCCAGTTGGCAGCGAACTGTAGCGACGAAGCAAGAGCTGATTGAAGGTCTGGTTGGAGATGTCTCTCATTCGTTCCTGCAAAAACTTAAACACACAAGGAGCTAAAAGTAATAGTATACAGATCATTGTTAGAGGCCCCCCAAAAGGCATAGCATAGGCCATGACAGGATTTTGAAAACTTGTGGAAGGACTAGTGGTGCCTCATTGATTTCTTTTAATTTTATTGGTCATGGTGAGGAATACTTTAGTGCTTTATTCAACTATACCTGATTCATTTATATATTAATAACATTTTTTAAAACCATAGCATTTTATTTATTTATTTTTAACCATTTTATTGGGGGCTCATACAAGTCTTATCAAAATCCATCCATCCATCCATTGTGTCAAGCACATTTGTACATTTGTTTTCATCATCATTTTCAAAGCACTTTCTTTCTACTTGAATTCTTGGTATCAGCTCCTCATTTTTCTCCTTCCTCTTTCTCCCTCCCTCATGAACCCTTGATAATTTATACATTAATATTAATTTTTCATGTCTTACACCGACCAATGTCTCCCTTCACTCACTGTTCTGTTGCTCATCTCCCTGGGAGGGCTTAGATGTCGATCATTGTGATCTGTTCTCCCCAAACCATGTCATTTTAATTTATCTAAGTCCTCTCTCTACCACTCACTGTCTGATAATAAGGTTATCCCCATCCCTCAATTATGGGGAGAGGGAAATTATTGGAGGCTTATTCCATATAAATGTATTTTGCCCTTCCATTGTCATCCATAGCCTTCTGCACACCAGAACCTCACAATTTAAGCTCTGCTACTATTCCTTCCTTCAGATTTGGATTATATAATGTACACTCCTTGGATCAGGGATGGTGGTGTGTTTCTTCCATGTGGTCTTAGTTAATGTCTAGCTTAGATGGCTGCTTGTTTGAAAATAAGCCTTTAAGACCTCCAACACTGTTCCTTCTGATAGCCAGGCACCCTCTAATTTTCTCACCACATTTTGTTGTCGTATCTCTATCTTCCATGTTACCTTCAGGAGGGCAAGTATTGAATAGGACTGTGTCGTAAAAACCAATTATTCTTGGGTTGGATCAAAGATTAGATACAAGCCCCAAATCCATCCCTGAATCTATGCTCTTTTAACAGCCCCAGACTCACCTTAGCGACATCCTTGTTAATTTATGATACTGAATCTCATTTATCATCTTCCTGGAGCATAAAGATATTCTGTCTATTGTGCCATTGATTCACCCATGGAATTAATTTTTAAAAAACTCTTATGAGGGGGAAATTGAACTCAGTGTAGACTCACTGCATATCACCAAACTTGTATTAGTCACTTGCGCAGATCAAATCCTTATGTGATTGGATGCTATTTGCACAAATAATGGGAATTGGTGGTCAGGAAAAACTTTTGGTAGTGTTCACTGACCTAGCCACACACAGGTGTGCCAGATTAATGCTTATATTAATTCAGCAAGTGGGGCATTGAAGTCAGCATGTACATGTTAGTCCACCTACTGACAGTTCAACACTCTTGGGATAGCTTTTTCTTCTTCACACACCATGTCCTATCATTTTAGGTCTTCAAGTGACTCTAAAGCAGATGTGTAATCCACAAAGCAAACCTGTTGCCATCAAATTAAAGATGGCCAACAGGGACTCTATCTAGGGTTTCTGAGGCTATCAATCTTCATGAGAGCACACCGTCTCCCCTTTCTCCAGAGGAACGCTTTAGTAAGTTAGTAGTCCGGTGTTTACCTTGCAGTGCAATGGAACTCAAATTGATCAATTTTTCTCAGATTTGTTTATCTATCCGGAAGACCATGATCTATTGAATATTCTTCACGAACACCATCATTCAAACGCATCAGTTCCTCTCTGAGCTTCCCTACTCACTCTGCAGCTTTCGTATGTATATGAAGCCTTGGAAAACACCATGGTTTGAATCAGGCACACCTTAGTCCTCAAAGTGCCTTCTTTGTCCAACGCATATTTAAGAACTCATTACTAGTCAGTGGGTGGGGCTCTGTGTTCGTCTGGGTAGACTGGAGAAATAAATTCATAGAAACTCATATGTGTACAAAAGAGAGCTTTATTGTCAAGAGCAATTGAGTATTGAGAAAATATCCCAGCCTAGTGCAGGTCAAGTCCCTAAGTCCGATAGTAGCCCACATGTCGGATACCAATCTATCAAGTCCTCTTCAGACTCACAGAACACATGCAAGGATGCCGAGTGCAGGAAGATCACAGACCAGCGGGTGGGAAGTTTTGTGGATCCAGGAGCATGGTAAGCATCTCTGTGCTGGCGAGGGTCTCCCTGTGGCTTCTCAAGCTCAGGGAACTTGTGTAGCTCCATAAAAACATTTTTCATTTAAGAACATACATGGTCTTCCTTTATCTGCTGTCAGCAAGCCAAGCGCTCAGTGATTTCTGTGGGGTGACCTGTGCCAAGGACGTTAACTGTTTTTGGAGGGAGAAGAGAGGTTTAGAAGTGGGATTTATAGAAAATTGTATTTTTTTCATTAAAAGTTTGAGCTTGAATAATGGTTTGTCGTCGTTCTTCTTCAGACAAACCGGTTGCAGCTAGAGAGGAAGTAAAACAGTCCAACTAGCAGGGGTGGAAATAGTGCATGCTGTGACAGAGGGTAAGGCTGAGTGAGTGAGTTCCACAGACATTTAATTCGTTGCCTGTTTGTACATGGTGAGCTGTGGAACTATAGTAATTGGAAAGCAAGGGAACTGACTAGATGTCTGCATCCATTTTGTTAATGTTCTGTTGACTAGAACATTAGGAAGGGGGGGCTGTCACAGGAGGTATTTATGCTTTGGGTATGTTTACAAAAGAGTTACTTACCTCTCTTGGCAAGTAGGTGATGTACAGCACAGAGCGAAGCTAGTATTGTCTTGGTAACCTGGGCAAAAGAGTGGTGTGTGGGCAAGTGGGGTTGGACACTCATTAACACTCTTTCCTGATGGTAGGGAGTCCATAGGGATTGCTGGTAGCAGCGGATGTTGGAGCGAGGCACAAAGGAAGCAAGAGGAGTTATATATTCTGAAGCGAGATAGGGCTGATTTAAAAGTTTAGTTCAAGGTATCATCAGCTCCTTAATTACCTGTGGCCAGGAGTGACTACCAGATTCCAGTGAGTCTGGGAGTTGAGGTGGGAAAGTTGCTGGGTTCAGGGAGGGAAAATGTACAGGTATATGTTAGGATTTGGTCAATTTAAAGGCCGAGGCTGGATGAGAGTTTGTTGGAGTTTGTTAAAAGGTTGCTTTGATTAATTGGGAAGAGTTTAGAGGGCTTGAGGGGGGGTTGGTTTGAATTAGTTAGGCTGCGAGTGACTTTGTCTGTTTTGTTGCTTTCTCATGTTCCCGGAGAACTATCAGCTGGATGTCCTTCACATTTCTCACACTGTAATCTTTTTTTTTTTTTTGACCATAAAACACTTTTTTATCATCAATTTTCAGTAAACAGCTTTTCATAAACTTTCAGATTTCTTTCAAATTCTGCACAACCAGATGATGGTTATTTGCAACTCACTCTGACCTTCTGAAACTTATTGTTTCCATCTAGACTCAAACATTCGCCTAAATGAAAATTGTATTAACTAAGTGTTCGCAAAGGAGTCATTATTGCTGCATTGCATAAAGGTTACTGCAACCACTTGTAAGGAGTTTAATGGTGTTTGGTGTCTATTTTAGACGTAAGCTCTGAGTGGTGGGTGGTGAGGCACAGGTCTAAACAGATAACAGCAAAACAAGATAAGTGTACTTTGGAGGGAGAGAAAGGTTAAAGGAATTGTTCTGTTTTTGCCTTAGAACTGTTTTTAAAGGCAAATGAATGTTGACAAGCTGGGTTAAGGGGGTTGGTGAAAAAAGGCATCATTTCATTGTTTTTGTTGTTGTTGTTGTCATTTTGCTTTCTTTTGTTGCTTTTTCTTGTTATATCTTGGATTTTTCCATTCATATTATTATCTCTGCAGGTCTATCTAGATAAGAGAGGCTGGATGAATAGTCTGGCGCATAAAACAACAGGATTGATGATTCTGAGGGCACATGGGAGAGGGAGGGAGAGGTGGGGGAAAGAAGGTGGTGTTGACCAACCCAGGGGCAAGGGAACAACAAGGGTGATCCAAAATCAGTGGGAAGATGGTTGTGAAAGTCCTGATAGGGATTGATCAAGAGTAATGTTGCCAAGGGAAACTACTGAAACCCAAATGAAGGCTGATCATGATTGTGGGTCAAGAGGAAAGTAAAAGGAAATAGAGGAAAGAAATAGGAGATAAAGGGCATTTATAGAGGTCTAAATACAGCCATGCGCATAGATACATATTTTTTATACAATGATGGGGAAATAGCTCTATGTGCATATACTTTTAGGGTTAGTATTAAGGCATCAGATGGACATTGGGCCTCCACTCAAGTACTTCCTCAATGCAAGAACACTTTGTTCTATTCAATTGACATTCCATGATGCTCACCTCCCTGACTCTCACTGAAGACAAATGTGTGCATAAGAAAAAGTGGTGAAGAAAGCTGATGGTGCCTGGCTATCAAAAGCTATAGCATCTGGGGCCTTAAAGGCTTGAAGTTAAACAAGTGGCCATCTAGCTTAGAAGCAAGAAAGCCCATGTGGAAGAAGCCCACCAGCCTGTGTGAACACGAGTGTAGAAGGGGTCAGATATCAGGCATCAAATAACTAAAAATTATATCATTATAAACGAGGGGGAGTACTGTTTGGGAACCCAAAGTCCATCTGTAGATAACTTGACAGCCCCTTACAGAAGGGTCTTGGGGAGAAGATGAGCCAGTCAGAGTGCAGTATAACAAAGATGAAACAAGCAACCGTCCTCTAGTTCTAAAATGCTTCCCCTCCTCCTCCCCGCCCCCCCTCTGCCCTGTGCCCAACTATCACGATCCCAATAATGATCCCTACCTTACAAATCCAGCTGGACTTGAAGATGTACACCGGTAGAGATGGGAACTGAAAACACAGGGAATTCAGGATGTATGAACCCCTCAGGAAGAGTAATGAGAGTGGCAATACTAGGAGGGGAAAGGAAGGCAGGGTAGAAAATGGAAGCCAATTATGAGGATCTACATATAACCTCCTCCCTGGGGTATGTATAACCAGGAAATAGGTGAAGGGAGACATCGAACACAGTACAATGTGATAATAATAATTTATAAATTATCAAGGACTCATGAGGAAGGAGAAAAATGAGAAGCGAATACCAAGGGCTTAAGTAGAAAGCAAATGATGATGGCAACAAATGTACAAATGTGATTTGCATACAATGTATATATCTATGGATTGTGATTAGAGTTGTATGAACCCCCAATAAAATGATTTTTTTTCTAAAATGTTGTCAATATAATTAGAGATAAAGGTGGTGGCTGAGCCCCGGTGGCGTAGTGGTTGTGCACGGGACTGCGGCCCACTGGGATGGAGGTTCAATTCCAGCAGTGGGGCTGGGCCTCCTACTCCCACCGCCGGAGAGCAGTGATGCTCCCGCACAAAAATAAAAAAATAAAATAAAGGTGGAGTGACTAAAGGTCGGAGGGATGACCGTTAATGCCTCTAATCATGA